>JBAGKK010506025.1:0-14363 GCA_037177015.1 Euceroptres primus | reverse complement strand
ACATTTGACAAAAACGGGGGGGGGGTCAAATTTTACACAAATCTAATACCTTCTCATATGATGAGAATGTAAAAATTAGAGAGAATAGTGCAGTTTATTTTTCTTATATTCTTGAAGCGTCGATAACGAGAGTTAAGTCGAGCGGAGGAAAAGTTTTGGCGAATTTTCCTCGGCCCCTTTTATAACTGTATGTGTAAATGTGTGTATATATATAATGTATAATCTACATTATCAAGAAAGCAAAAGAAAGGCTGCAGCGAAGAGCCTGCAGCATCAACGAATCATTTTTTACGAGTTTTTTTTCTGCCTTGCTCTCGGCACCTTCATCACTGCAATCAGATCCCGGGGGAACGAGTTGAAAAGCTGCAGCAGACCGTGGCATAGATAGGCTAATGACTTTACTAGCGCACGTGGAAATACCCGTATATTGAAATGTCCGGCTGACCGGGTAAAGCGCGACGGCAATTTCCCTTACAGTAAAGTCGCCATTTCTGGAAAAATTATTATTCCGTCGGGAAATGAATAGTCCTTTTTTTCTGTAATTTGATCCATTTAGCGGAAAGTAATATGCTAATTGGAAATTTCACTTTTCAAGTGGAAGAATTATGGAAATGATCAATGATTTCAAATGAAAATTTTTTTACTATGATGAAGTTATCTCAACTATTATTAGTTGCTCTATTAAACCTTCTTTTTATGTATATTTGTCTAACTTTTCTATACAATGTACAATCCTCTTTATTTCATAATTCCGATTAATTATTCCTTTGGTTCTTTTTTTTTTGTTGCAGTTATTTCCAAACGTACTTGGCCTGTTCACACAATGCAGTACTTAAAGATTGTGGTGAGGAAACAGCAGAATTCACCAAAAATTTCTTGGACAGAATGTCGAATTCACTAAAAGAGGTGAGTCCGTAAAACCCAAGTCAGACTATTAAAAAAATGTAGATTGTTGCGACCAAATTAGGCGTGATTAAATTATACAATTCGGGGTGTACTGGGACGTAATAAAAGGGGGAAATTGGGTAATTCTTGTTAAGGGACCAACATTGTCATTGCGCTGGAGTATACTTATGAACGAGTATTGCTTGAACTTCAATTACATTTACAAATTAAAAAGCTAATGTTACCACTCGAAGGGAAATAAAAACGAGTTTTTTTAAAACGAATTCCCATCAATTAAACTTTATGAATCAAAGAAAAAATGAAATGAAAAAATGAAAAAATCAAAATTAAACTTTATGAATCTAATCTGTTTCGCCAAAGTTCACTATTAAAAACACTACAAGGTTCTTAATCAAAAGACTCTAAACATGATATAATAATACTCATAGGAACGAAAAGTAAAGAAAAAAGAGAATCAAATTTAATTAACAATCCCTTTTTTTTTGTTATAGACTCACTGCAGTACGTTCCCACTCTCGACATGTTCAAGCAACTGGAGTTCGTCAATTAGTCTAGCGAGCCTATTGCTTCCAGTTCTCATCTTACTCAACAGATACTTCACTTAAATGGTTTCTCAAACAATCGCGAAGCGGAAAGGGAAGGTCTCGTACAGAATGATACTTAAGAGGGCCACCTGCCGACTCGCGAATGATAGCAAAATGAATAAAATACCATCTCGAGTCGAAAATTTCGTCGCAAGTGCGTTTTTCAACGCCCAACAACTCATCTGCGACGAAAAATATTCTACTCATCTGTGATGTTTTCGATCTGCACGAAAGGAAACGAAGACATGAGAAGGGAAATAAAGAGAGGAGTTGTGAGATGAAGATAAAGGATCGAGAAAAAGGAAAAGATTAAGACGAAGGTGAAAATCCAAGAGATTCGTAAGACAGAATTCAGCTAGTGATTCTAATTAACGCGAAGCTCCAACAAGTCTGTTAGGAAAGTATTCTCTAGAGTCGCAGACATGGCTGTGTCTATCCAAGGGTGTTCCTAGATATGAATCTCCCTGTAAGTTCTTTTATACTCTCGCCTCGGGATCTTAAATAAAACCACTTCTGACTTTTTGAAATTTGTCTCCCAAAAAATGGGAGATCAAATTTAAAGAAGTTTTTATGAAATCTTATCTTTTTAATATCTACTTATAACATTCGAAATTTTCTATTTTTCTATTTTTATTTTAAATTAAAGTAAAACCAATTGTTAAGGGAAGTTGTTTGAGTAAATAATTGGAAGGATATTATTTGAAATCTATTCGGTTCCGGCCGCGAGGAGAAAATCAGGAAGACTGAGATTTCGGAGCACCCGAAATGAGTCGTATTTGGGAGCCTATCACTTGAAATCCGTGCACATTATGCGTTTCTATAGTGCGATACGTCGCTTGTATCCAATACTCGTAATGGCAAAGCCTCCACAGTAAACACCACTCCGTGTACTTCTACTATAAATCACCATTAATTAAAAGTTATCGAGACGGCTCACGACGCTCAAGGGATGTTCCTGAGTTGTCTCCAAAGCACGCCATGTCAAAATCATGATTAAAAGGCTCGGAAGCGTAAAGTCACTTGATCGAGGCTAATTTCAAGAATAATTTTCTAAAACAGTCATTTTTATCAATAAATGTTACAAATAAATCATTTTTATTTATTAATCAGTCTCAAATGAAAATAATAAAAGAAAAAACTACTTTTGGAAGTCGTCTTTTTACTAGCAACTGTCGCTTTGAAAGAATGCTTTTTCAAGCAAGGAGAGATCTGTACAAGCCTGCATTTTTCGAAAATTGTTGTGATTCTTCCTCTTTTATTACGTAAATTAATTGTAAGGTCAATTTTAAATTTCGCTGAAATTTGAAATTCAAAGTCTTCTAAGATTGTCTAGGCGTCTAGTTTTTTTTTTAGCAATTTTAGATTAAATCTCGCGTCTACCAAGCATCGACCTTTTCGTGACATCTGAAGAGTGCGCCAGACTACCTAGGATATATAAAAATAATTGAGAAAAAGGTAACAGTTTCCTTTTATGAAATAACTCATATTAATAAAAAAAAAGTCCTTTGAGAAGAATCTTCACGTTATGAAGAAAAGGAAATCGTTTTCACTCCAGTCAGACT
This sequence comes from Euceroptres primus, assembly GCA_037177015.1. Classification (NCBI taxonomy): domain Eukaryota; kingdom Metazoa; phylum Arthropoda; class Insecta; order Hymenoptera; family Figitidae; genus Euceroptres; species Euceroptres primus. The sequence continues at coordinate 11,311 of JBAGKK010506025.1, read as the reverse complement.
TCTCGGAAAACGTCGAACGAAAAGGAACGCGAGCGTGCTTCTTATTTTTGTACTGTGTACATATAAAAGATATTTAGTGTATACGTGTCGTTTTTTGAAAGCTCAGCTTCTCTCCGGAAGCTGGGCTTTGATGCTTTGATGCTTCCTTCGTTTCTAGTTTTCAGTAAAAGCCCTCCTGTTCTAGAAACATAAACGCTCGCATACCAACGTCCATTATTGGGACGCTCCTCATCGATTAGGTTTATTAATACGCACACGATAAACTCGCTAAATGATTGGGAATGGAGAATGTTAGGAAAAAATTAATTTTATTATCAATAAAACACAGGAAAAACGAAGCATGCAATTTTTTGCAGGTAATTTTTTATAGGGATAAATTTTTATTCAGAAAACTGCTCGTCTTTCAGAATACATGCATTGTCATGGAAAAACAAAAGAAAATTTAATCGATTTAGAAAAAATCGGTGTTCTTTCGACCGTTGAAATTTGTTCAATTTAATAAGTTGCGTAGTCGTATTCGGTCCAAATCACTTTATTAGAAATTAAATCAATTGTCAACGTTTCGTGCACTAAGGTGTGTGCACTTCTTCAGGGCTGAAATTATATAGTTACATTTTGATACTTGATAAATGTTGAAATACATTGATAAATATTGAGATATATTTTTTCCACTTTTATAAACCAAAATTGGTATGCTAAATTAATTCAGATGTGGACTTTTATAAGGTTAAATTGTTGAATTGAAAGTTTTTTACCTTAACTATATAAGTTTTACATTAAATTCAATGGACACATTTCATTCGGTGTATATACATTTGTTTTGTCAAGTAACAAAATGTAACTATACAATTTCAGCCCTGAAGAAGTGCACAAACTTTAGTGCACGAAACGTTGGCAATTGATCTAATTTCTAATAAAGTGACTTGGACCGAATACGACTAAGCAACTTATTAAATTGAACAAATTTAATCGATATTTGAGTAAAATTTATCCTACGAAGTTGACTTTTGTTGCAGGTAATTTTTACCCCGAAATCGAGGTAAACTTTATTCTTCGTTTTTTCTGTGAATTTATATATTTTTGAAAGAATGGAGTTTTGAAAATTGGACACTAACTTTTGTTTAATTAATTTTTAAAGTCGAACTCGTTCTCTTTCATTAGCTCAAATTATCGATATTAATGTGTCATGCTGTACATAGGTAGTTAGGATTTTCATATAGATAATAGTAAAAAAGCGTCCTAGATTCGGCGTGTTAAACACCGAAAGTTATAGTATTATTATAAGCAAGTTCATCTGTACCTTCTACTCGCATTACAGCTCTAACGATACTACGGTAGAGATCATTACACTGTTTATTTCCGTGACGGGATCGAAGGAGAGAAGCCAGAATGTATAGTGCAAGCACCTATGAAAAAGAAGCAAATTTAAACTTGTGTTTTCCCTAATCAAATCACGGAAAGTGCACCGTTCTCTAGAGCGATATTTATTTGTAATATAAATGAAAGTCGTTGTAAATATAGCTTTTATTATTCAGTCCCAGAAAAAATTTTGGGACTGGTTTCCCACTGTAAAACAATTTAAGATGTTCGTAATAAATCAATTATTTTTCTTTAAATACTTCTTCTACTTAATCTTTCTCCATTATCCTCCTTGATCTATTATAGAATAATAATAATGCAATCAAATGGAAATTCATTGTTCCAAATTCTTGAAACATTCTTGTTCCAAATATTAATATTCTTTTTTTCAACAATTCTATCTATAATTGTAGAGTATCTTTCAAATTTTTAAATATTTTATATTTGTGTATCGGTAAATGTTTTTTAAGCCTTGAGAACCTGAATAGTTTATTTATGTATATTCTAAAAGTTTTCAGGCTTTTTATATTTAAAAAACAATTCTCAAAGATCCAGTTTTCTATAAATTTGACTGGTTATTCGTTTTTCGTCAACAGGGAAATCTCAAGAGACGAGGGATGAAAAGAAAATAGAAGAATAGAGTCGTTCCTAAAATCATCTAAAATTTAACTCTTGGGAAACTTTCCCATTTCGTGAGATCCAACCTGCTGAATCCAGGTACACGAACCACCCTGTTTCCCACCCCCTTTCTGGAATTTGCCTCTCAGCTACCCTTTTCGCGAATCCGGCGAATTTCGTCGACGCCTAATGAAAATTAATGGCTCCATGTTAAGCAGAGGTGGTGAAAGGAGTAGGAGGGAGAGGGAGGGACAGTGGTTCAGGTATGATTTAATACTACCCTCAACAGCACCCCTTTCCACCTTGTCCTAAGAGATTTTACCTCGTAAATAAAACGCCTCGATGACGTCTCAGTATGTAGTTATATAATTTTAAAAAAAATCAGTAACCATAAGAAAGGTAGAAAACGAATGGGACTTAAAATTTTCAATTTTCTGTCAACCACTCACAAGAGATTTATTTATTTAAATCCAATTATAAGAAGTGAAAAGATGCATTGACGATACCAAGAATTCTATACACTTTTTGCATTATATTCACCACAGTTCTCATTTTGATCCAAGCTAGCTAATCTTCTCGACATGGGATAAGCTACTGAGATAAGCTACTTTATCGGTACCAATCAAAACCGAAGAGGAGTATGAAGATCGAAATAATAATCAGTTTTATTGAAATTTACTTCAAGCAAGAGGATTTGTTTCCGTTGGGTGCAAAAATTAATTAAGTTTTCGAAGCAACGAACTCGGTTTTTTTAAATTAATTAAGTTTTCGAAGCAACGAACTCGGTTTTTTTAAATTAATTAAGTTTACGAAGCAACGAACTTCGGCTTTTTTAAGAGAAGAAATTAAGAAATACTTGTGTCATGATTTTAGATATAACTGTTTTTAAATACATCCGTTCGAGTTAAAATGACATGTCAAACCTATTTTATTGTGCAGCTTAAAACAAGAACGGAAAATTTTAAGATTTTTAATACCAAATTTAAACATGGTTGGTTTTTCAAATCTTACATTAAATTTAGGATATTATTCAATACTTGAAAATTATTTTAATAATCTTAATAGATTCGAAAATTGAACTTCAAGATACAATTAAACAATAGAAGAATTACATCTGATTTATGAAATTGAGTATTTATATATGATTTATTCTTATTTCAATAAAAACGATGAAAATAAATTCAAAACTTAAAAAATTTAAAGTCAAACTCAGAATCTCGATTTAAATAAATGTGAGTCTAGTTGACTCAATGTCCGTGATCTAGATTTTGCGCGACCGTCGGAAGTAACCGAGAAAAGGTCATGGTTAAGGGTTAAAGACCCTTTCATTGCAGTGGTGTTTTTTCAGTTTCATATACATAAAACGAGGAGAAAATGAAAATAGATAAAAATAAGTATACGAAAACATAAAACAAGTGCACGAAAGTTTCTTGAAGATGGCATTAAATAAAAAGTCATCACGAATATAATAGTCTATCTCTACATATTTCGCTTTATCGTGCTTTTCTGAAGTTTATAACTACCGTATAACATAACCGACTTTATGTGACCTGCGAAACGATCACGTGCGATATGAACCAATGATAAAAGGCGCTCGTCTGCAACCAAATTTCCTAAACTTGCCAATAATTTTCTAGAAATTATATGGTCTAATACAATTTTATGCTGTTTGGAATTTTCGATCTATTGAAATTTATTTTTGAATTTGTAGAAGTCATTTTAAATTTGTTTCTTTTTGATTGTTGAAATGACAAAATTAAAAAGCTTTTGTTACTGCCAGTTTTAAAATTGGAATAATCTCGCAGCAAATTATTTTCAAATTATTATGTGATCAATCACATTAATTATAGATTCTTGCATTAAGAAAGGCAATTATTAATTTAGCTTTCATCACGTAAACAACAGATATTAACTCGAATGTGTAATTATGTAATGTAAATATGTATTTAATCACTCAAAAAAATGTCTGGTTAAATTAACCAGAATTCTGGTTAAATATGCCCTTACTATTTTTCTGGTTAAATATGCCCTTACTATTTTTTCTGGTCAAAGTAATCAGAATTCTGAATGTTTTAATCAGAATTTCTGGTTAGTTTAACCAGAATTCTGATTAGTCTAACCAAAAAAAAATAGTAAGGGCATATTTAACCAGAATTCTGGTTAATTTAACCAGACATTTTTTTGAGTGATGCAAATACGTCAGAGATTTCAACCTACGTTTTGTAACTAGTAAAATTGAAGCATTTTAGAAATTCCGTTATTAAATTATCAAATTTATTTATCAACTTTTTATATCTAAATATTTACAGAATTTTCTTTGCAGAAATCTCAGAATCGCTCGATTCAAACTATATATTACCCAGATACGATTTATGTGATAAATGTTCCAAGTTTCTCTTTAGACAATCTCAACATCTATATCTACGTCTATGTATCCAAAGTTTAGGAACTGAATCTCCGACATTTCTCATGTGACTGTTACACAAACGGAGGAAGGAAGATAAAGGCTGAGGGCGTTAAAGAGTCTCAAAAACTCTCCTAATGAGAACAAAAAAATAAAACTATTTAGCGAATTAAAAAATAAATAATAATTCTGACTGAAAATTAAAATACTAAAGCTTATAAAAAATATAATAAATAAAGGAAAAAATTGCGAACATAATAATATAATCCTTCACGTTACTTTAGAGAATGCAATTTTCTGAAGAATCTACAGCACAACTGAAAGCTTAAGAGCTTTTACAAAGACATTTCTTGTCTGCACATCAAATCTCAGAATTCAATTTAAAATGGTTATTGAATTATAAGACTAAATTAGATTTTATTACATTGCTTTTAAAAAAAGCTGTGGAAAGAGAGATGCACTCCTTTTTTTGAATTGCAATAAGTTTGGAGGGCGACATTCGAGGTTGGCTGGATTTAAGCACAATTTACGTTCAGGTTTCCTGTAATGAAATTCCCTTCAAAATAGAATTTGCGAGAATTAAATGCCTTTGTGTAATGCGTAGTATTAATTATATTAGAATTAAGCTTCCGCTTCTTCTCCAAATATTATAATTATTTTTAATACTTAAATACTCTTAATAAATTGAATAATTTCAACTGCGAATATTTTCAGAGCTTCGAAAACGAATTTTACTTCCTGCGAATCAAATTCTCTTTGCATTCAGCCGAAAGCCAAATTTTCCGATGCAAATCGTCCTTTACACGTGCTCAAATCTCGACTAGATATTCGACAACGGCTAACGTGGTTCAACAATGGTTAGTGAATATTACCACTATTTTTTTCCGCGTTGCGTTTTCGGACGCACTGGTGCGAAAGATTACAGATAAAATTGCAAATTTTTTGTTTACAGTTCGCTAATTTGTTAATGGATCAAACCTTCACCGCTTTTAGTAACTTTTCAAACAACACGCAGATTGAACAAAGGTTTAATGATTTTGCTGAGTTATCTCAACCGCTAACTGCTGATCACACAGGAAATGGTCTGCGAACCGTTTTAACTACTGAATTCATATTTTTCTATTTAATTTGTTATAAACTTTTCATATTATTCCAGGGAATTCCAAACTGCTAATTTTTCAGTTATTTGTTAATTACCGAAAAAAATGAACAGAAAGTAATCTGAAACTCAAAAGAAGCAATTATTAGTCGATCCAGTGCTCTCTTTCTCTCTTTCCAATCATTGCCCGTCTATTTCCGTATCCCTCGGGCATCGGTTCAACCCCCATTTCATCTTGTCAGTTGGATATCAATCGCCAGCCGTTTAGGTAAATCGCTGCAGGCGCTTGATTTCAATTAAATTACCCTTCGACTGATATTAGCAGACGATGCTAGATTTTCATCCTTTTCTTCCTATTCCGTCTGCTCCGATAAAAGTGAATCATCAAATAAGATTATGATTGTTAGAACTTTGTAACTTTCCCATGTAAGAATAAAGCTTTGATAATACAAAAAAGTTCTGAAACTGTATTGGAATTTAAAGGTTGTAAAGTTTTCAGTTAGTACCTAAAGTTTTTAAAAATCTGAAAGCAATTTTACTTTGGACGCATTCCAATAAGACGCAGTGCTGAGACAATTATATAAGTAATCATGTAACTGTCAGGAAACAGTTTCGACGTTTCCACTAAAGCCAGTTACATGAGAATAGTTTCCTAGAAGTCGTGTCGTACAATATCGATTTTCGTACACGAGATGCATTACAACCATTTTTATATGCGTACCCATTGTAAACTTTGATCAGAGAAATTACAAGTCCTGCATTCTCCAAAATCAATAATATATTTCCTTGAAAGAATTACAAGTTATGCAGTTACAATATTTACTGCTGAGAATTCAAATAGGAGTTTTATAAATTCAATTTTTATGTAAAAGTTGGATAGCGAAAATATATAGATATTAAAATGATGCATATTATTAAAATTTTATTTTTATATTCTTGTAATTCTTGTAATTGTGGGCATTAAAATAGTGAGTGTAATTTAGATGAAAATAGACAGTGTTATTTGGAATGGATTGCATGCACAGCATCGCGGAAAACACACAAATGTGCTTGTTGCGATTTGACCCATCAATGTTGGTTATGGAGGTATTACGTTATGATGACTATTATGCATTCCATAAAGGCAGGTGAATACAATCACCCACTGTAAGCTAATAAATGGGCTCCCGACTACAATAGCGTTGATTCATGAACAATATTCTAATTTTCGATATTGTCTAAATTTCAGAGATTGCATTATGTAGAAACTCATCTCATAATCTGATTATGCACAGACGAACAGGTATTTGCGTATAATTTTCGGTGCTTCAATCCTTCAAAACCATCATACCTATTAAAAATTCTTTCACACAGAAAACCCCAGAGTATGAAAACCTTGCAGATAGTTGATGAACTACGTTATGAAACAAGTGAAAACCATCCTACCATCCTTTTGTGCAACATTTTGATGTGCACTTCAGGCTCAAGTTGATGCTTGGGGTTTAGTTAAAAGTTCTTATAGTGGACCTTATAGTGGAAAGAAATTATTTAACAAAGAAATTTATCTACTACACCTTGAATCAGAATAAAATTGTTATTTAGGAAACTTTTATGCTGGACTTATTCATTCAACATAGATGCTAATTCTGTAGAAAATCTTGAGGGTTTGTCACAGTAAGTGCAGATACTGAGGAAAATTAGATTTGTAATTCCCTAGAGTCGAAATATAGGTTTGTGAATTTCGTTTTGTCACGAATTTCGAATGTCAATCAAGATGTCAATTATATACATTAAACGAGGGAATATAGTCAGTTTCTGGTCGGATTAGGAGGCATTGTCTATACCTAAATAGCAATAATTAGAAACGTTTTCAATGTTTCACTGCTTTAGATTTTAGTTATTCCTAATTTCGAGACTTAAGGACTTTCAAATTAGGGTAAAAAAATTATAAAATTAGGGTAAAACAATTATAAAATTAGGGTAAAACAATTATAAAATTAAGGTAAAACAATTATAAAATTAGGGTAAAACAATTATAAATCGGAAACTTTAGGTAAAATAGAATCATCTAAAGTTTAACTTTCTTGAATTAGAGTTGTTCAAGTTTTGTAAACATAAATTACTAAATGTTCAAGCAATTGAAGAGATATTAGATATTTCTTTGCGAAAGAACCATTTTTTAATCAACGATAAATAGAATAGGAATTTTGGAATCTTGCAAAAAGCATAAACGTCTCTCGGAGAGATGAAAAATGTTATTTAAAGTGGTAAGTAATGCTAACCGACACCGGAAATTTGGTGAGCATGTGAAACGATACATAAAGCAATGAGAAAGGGACACCATGAGAGAAAGGGTAATTCAAGGAGGGAGGGGGATGGCATCCCGCGACACAGAAACTGTAGGGCGCATACAGTGTGAAATTACAACGTCAGCCCGTCAGGAAACAAGGTGTGTGCCCACATGGCCGTCGAAACGGATCGCGTGTTACGTCCCTATTCATGCTTCGTCTGCTTGTTGCTGGAATCCTATTCGACTCAAGGTAAATCTGAATTTCTTGGATAGAAAACTCTAATCTTCCTAGACTTCAATCTTCAGATCCTCTTATACTTGCAACCACGTGTATCACGTAAGACACAGTCAAACTGTAGTTTGATTTTTTATAACACGAAACATACATTATTCGCCATAATACGATAATTATAATGTAACAAATTCGATGAAAATTACAACTGAGTGAATCAGTAACTGATTTGATAGAATGAATTCAATCAAGAAATTTGCTTTTAGTTTCACCTACTTTATTCTGAGGAATGATCGAGTTTCTTTAGTAGAGTTTAAAAAAGGGAATGAAAGAAAAGTACCAGGAACTACTCCAATTTTCAGAAGGGGATGAGGGCTAATCCTTAAGACACGTAGGATGAGAGGTCGAAGAAAATTCTGTATACGTGTTTACCGATGTTAGATTTGCTACGTGTCCCCATGTTGTAGGTGCAGATGGTTGAGAGCTCAAGGACCAACATACTGCGGATACAAAATCACACCAGTTCAAATATATACGAAGGCTTGCAAAATCGTATCGTGAAGTAGCGAAACTGATCCAAATTCAGTTTTCTTTCTCCCTAGCGAGTAAGCCCCTTCTTTCTCCTCAAAATCCCGGTTAGCATCTTCCCTGATTTTCGATCTTTTCCCTAGGCGAGAACCCAACTTGTTTCAGTTCCAATTTTCAATCCTCCTTCTTATCGATGCCTCGTACATATGCGAAGTGAAAAATATATTTTCTCTAGGTAGTTTAGGTCCATGTAAAAAGTGACAAAATATAGTACATCTATTATGATGTTGAAACATGAAAAAACAGTCAATTTTCTCACTGAATAATTTTATAAAGAAAATTTTCCGTCCACAAAAGCATTGAATGGAATATAAAAAATCATTTCGTTAGTCGTCTAATATTTTATACTTTCTAAATTGTAGTCGTGCTAACGAAACGTTTTTATCAAGCTGAAAAAGGGAATGAAAGAAAAGTACCAGGAACTATTTCAATTTTCAGAAGGGGATGAAAAAAAAACATCGGTCGATTTTCAATTAAAATTTAAGTTTTAATTATAAACAAAAACAGATTTCGCAAGTGTGCTGACTTGAATATGGGCGTAAATACGTGTATTTACCCTTTAAAGAAATTTTTAAAAATATGAGAACATAAACATTTTAAGAATGTAATTTCAAATTCAAGAATTCCAAAGGAATTTGAATAACTAATCAGCATAGAAATTTTAAAAAATATGAGAACATGTACATTTTAAGAATGTAATTTCAAATTCAAGAATTCTAAAGGAATTTGAATAACTAATCAGTATAGTGAGTAGATGATAAATAGTAAATGACCACATGTATATCTATTTAATTTAAAATACAGAGAAGAAAAAAGTTTTTCTATCTGACGGAATGGTTTTACAGAAATGTAACTTCTTTATGTAATTGTGAATTGAAAAAAAAATTAAAAATGTTTCTTCACAAATTTTAATTTGCTTTACAAGATATAAAAAATAAAATAAAATAATCTTAATTTCTGACAATGATAAGATGCAGTGATTTAATAAAATTGACGCATTTTTTTAGGAAAGCTCTAGAAAACGAAACTGAAAAATATGTATCTCTTTTTTTACCTTCGAAAATAAAATATGTGAATTTAAAAGAATTTCCTTGACAAGATTGCTCGTTTTCATGTAAATTCTGACTCATGTACAAATTTCAATCAGCAATCACTGTGCGATTTTATAAAATAATTACAACCTGTCTCCGTGCCGGTTCGGATCATTTGTCCTGCAACATGATGGAGGGATTTAAAAATTGACTCACCATTGCGGTTCTCCCTCGACGTAGCAGTGGCAACATTCATATTCAACCATCCAGTCCAGTTTCTTCCAGGAAAAAATTCCATTAATTAATATTCAAATTGAAACAAATATTTTACAAAAATAATATAAAATTGCAGAGAAAAATATGGGGCATTATTTCTCAAGTGTACCCACCCCAAAAAAAGAATTTCTCCAATCTGGCTCAAATTTACAAAAAGTTTAGTCCTATTAGATGGCACTTCAAAAAAAAATGATCAGTTTGGTCAAAAATTCGCCGAAGTGGAGAGGCTGAAATTTTTGTACTTTGCGCAAAGAGCCTCTATTTCGAATATAAATATATTTTTATGTATGGCATATAAAAATTTTTACTCAAAAGTTTTCGATGGACTATTTCCCAATCTTTCGAATAAAATTAAAAATTTTTTTAAGATTCAAAATTTAGCCACCATTTTTCAAAATCAGAAATATTTTTGATTTTTTTAAGTTTGACCCTTTTTTTCTTTCTTTTTAACTAAAAATAAAGCTTGAAATGCTAACATTCAGATCCTTAAATAGCAAAATGTCGTTTTTTGTTGTTTTTGAAAAATTAAATTTTAAGTAAACCGGTAAATTCAAAAAAATTTTCTATGCGCGGAAAAAATCTGGAAAATTTTTTGCATGTACAGTTTGTGATAAGAAACAATATTCTAAAAACGGAAATTCAAAAACAAAAATTTCTTGATTTTAGAATGTTTTGAAAATTTTCAAAAATGAAATATTTTTAATTTGCTTAGCTGCGCATTTAAATGTGCAATTATAATGTACATAATATAATAAGTATAAATGTTATCTGTACATTAAAAATGCGCAATTAATGAAATTAAAAAATTTCACTTTTGAAAATTTTCAAAAAATTCTAAAAACTTAACAAAATTTTTTTTTTGATTTTCTGTTTTTAGAATATTGTTTCTTATTGAAAACTGTACATGCAAAAAAATTTCCGAATTTTTTTCGTGCAAAGCAAAATTTTTTTGTATTTACCAGGTTACTTAAACTTCAATTTTTCAAAAACAACAAAAAACGACATTTTACTATTTAGGGATCTAAAAGTAAGCATTTCAAGCTTTATTTTTAATTTAAAAAGAAAGAAAAAAAGGGTCAAATTTAAAAAAAATCAAACATATTTTTAATTTTTAAAAATGATGGCTAAATTTTAAATTTTTCAAAATTTTTTTATTTCATTTGAAAGATTGGGAAAAAATCTATCGAAAACGTCTGGCTCAAAATTTTTTATATGCCATACATAAAAAGATATTTATATCCGATATATAGATGTTCTTTGCGCAAAGTAAAAAAATTTCACCCCTTCTACCTCGGCGAGTTTTTAACCAAACTGATCAATTTTTCTTTTTTGAAGTGTCATCTAATAGGACTAAACTTTTTTTAAATTTGAGCCCGATCGGAGAAATTCATTTTTTAGGGTGGCTACACTTGAGAAATAATGCCCAATATATATA
>JBAGKK010506024.1:0-33795 GCA_037177015.1 Euceroptres primus | reverse complement strand
ATATATATATATATCCTATATCGAGTGTTTTAGCACGAGTCGACGACACGCGAATTGTCATTCACTAGCCAAAAGCCCCTCATTTCCCACTGACCAAACCACCAAGCCTTGTACTCGATTCACTAAAATACCCTCGAAAACCCTTTGCACTCTAACTGCTCTTAACGAAAAAAAATCATTCCTGAAAATTTAGTTCAAGGGTCTCGGCTGTGTTATTTATTTAGTAATTTTTCAGAAGGGATAAAAACCACTCTCAAAAATCGAAAGTGCTATTTAAAAAAGAGTCTGATGACCAACTGTAGCCTTATTGAATTGATAACAAAAAAAAAGTTTGATTGGAAAAAGGCTTTCTGTTCTGAAAACATGTAAGGTAAATTTGAATTTTTAGTATTTTTTTAGGTTCAAATAGTTTTTGTGTAAACGCACACTGACACTTCAATATTTCAAAAGTGTGTCACGTGCTTTTTGTCTCCGTGGAAAACTGAACTGTAACCTGTCATTCGATTCCGTTTAACGATGAATATTTTCAATATGTTTTTTTCTCGTGTATGCTCATCGTTACTATTTCTATAGGAAATAGAAACAATCTAGGCTTAACTACAAAGAAATGGCCTTTAAAAGATTAAGGAAACAAAAGAGCAGGGACAATATCAAAAATAAAAAAAGTTCTATTTGAATATTTTTACAATGCATAATCGTAAACAAATTATCGTTGCTAAACAATGTGGTTTTCATGTTCCATTTTCTGTTTTATGTAAAAAAAAACATTAATCTATCTCTCACTTTTTATGGAAATAGAAATTTAAATATTAGCTTCAAAAAACGGAGTGTACGCTGTTAGCTGAAATCTGCAGACGACAAAATTCGATAGGAAAATACTGTTTCACATAAAAATTGCTCGCATATCTTCCAAAGCCATTAAATCCCTCTGCTTTATAGCTGTCTCAATAATTTATCTCAATTTAATTTTTTTTAATCAAAAAATTATTATTATAAAGGTTTTTTAAATAAAAATCAACCATTTAAATTCGATAGCAATTTTTTAAAGTGGTTTTCAATTACTATATGTATATTTGAAACTAAATTACTTCTAGAGAGTTGTACACCTTTTTAACCGCTTCTTACTTGGAGAAGTTACCAGCTTCGTGACAATATTTCTCCAGCGATACACTTGAACTAGACTGTTATTCGTTCTTATGTTAGAAGTGCTTGAACTTAAATTGCGAGTTTCTACCAAGTCTGTTAAACTTGTAAGTCCAGTGTCCAGGTTCGATCGAGTTCAGTATTTGTCGAACGTGCCCGAGGGAAAATGCTCCAAGTTCTGCACTCCTTTGTAACTTCAACCACTACTTTAACAGTAGTAACCGCCAATCATAGTCAGACGAAGAGACAATTACCGAAGGCGGAGCAGTGAGATTCGAATCGAGTTCAAAAACAAATTATTGAAATTTTCAAGTTCCCGGATAATTTTACAATTCATTGGGTTTCACTTGACAGTTACTCTGATTAGAGTTAATTTACAGTTTAATAAGATTCGTTTGTGCAGTTAAAAGTTCCAGGGAATTTTCTTTCACTGACGTATTTTTGGTTTTGGATTTTTTTCATAGCAGAAATTTTATAAAGTAATTCGATTCCTTTTTATTAATTGTTTTTTAAATCCAATGATTTTAATTATTTCAAAAGACGATTACTTTGATCAGAAAATGGATTGGAAAATAAACTGAGAGCATTTTTTCTTCGTAGCTGTCAGAGTGTAAATAAAAAAAATCGATTTTGTCCTTTCCTTGTACGCTTTCTCACGTTTTTCGCGTGGGAGGTTTAATGTAAGTGACTTGGCTTGCAACTTTTTATGCTTTCACCAACATTTTTCCTCCGAATGCAGTTCTACGCGAGATAAACACAGTGCACGAGTTTCTCGGTTAACGAAGACATCATGGCCAGCACTGAGCGTTTCAATAGTTTTACAGCCTCGAGTGTCGTCTATTTTGTCTTCAGTCACATGTGTAATGGCTTGTAATTACTTTTCTGGAAAATATCTCCAATCCTTTTTTTATATTATTGTTTCAAATACGTGTATTTCAGTTAATGTTTCTTTCTTTGCCTTTAGTTATCGTTCTTCACTTTTTTATTGTCTGCTTTCATTTACACTTTATATAGGTGTGTATTGAGAAGAGTCAATATTTTTTTTCACAATATCTAATTTGGACTTTGTTTTTCAAGACTAACTCAGTCTGATATGATTGCGCTAAGTCGTCGAACGAGAAGGTTATAAACAATGTGCACAGAGCTTTCCGAGTCACTTATCGTTTCTAAAACTTCTTCGAGTCCTCCTAATAATCCTTCTCGTCCCTCCATGAAACTTTCTGTTCCCGATTTAATCCCTTTTCCCCTATCTCTTTCCAACTTGGACGCTATCTGAAATCCACTCTATCCTCGTTTTCCCCATCAGAAACTTGGGAACAATGGCAGCCCGTAAAGGTGGCAGACGCTCGATCACCGACGTTGTCCTCAGTGCAGTTCCTGTATTTCTGTAATAAATATCTATCGGGTGTCATTGCAAGTTTCTCAACGGAAATTTTTTCTCGAACAAAGTCGGAATGAAATATTTCCAACATTTCTCTCATAACATAGTTCAACATTTCCAACATTTCCATTCTAGTCTTTGGTGATCTGATTATTCAAGTATTTCTAGTGTCAACATAAGCATATTGATACTAATACAGAAAAAACAAAGTATTATTTTAACACTGGATCTGGTGTTAAAATAGCGCAAATTTTTTCCCCAGAAATGTTATTTTAACTTTTGTGGTGTAGTGTTACCATGACAACATGTGAAAATTAGAGGGACCTGAAGTTGACTAACACAGAAAATTACATGCAACTTTGTTTTTTCTGACAATAAAAATAAGCTATTTTTGGTTCGTTGTTAACTCATTACTGGCAAAAATACTTTTATTAATAATTAAAAAAATAATTTATGTAGATCTGTAGTTAAAAGCGCAATTAGGTGTGAAAATTCCATTATACTCTTTTACAGGGAATAACTTCGCAACCACTTTCAAGGACTTCTAGAAATGATTTTGAAGCTTGTATTCTATACTTTGTATTTAAAGTGTTTCAGATTCTTTAACGGATATTTCCAGAACGTGACGTGGCTTCAATATTTCTTTTGGTTTTCTAAAGCCAGTAAATCAGACTTTTTTAGAAAAAATGAATGCTCGTAAACAATATTACAAGAAGAATTGCGGTATCTTAATCCTATTGCGTCGTAGAGTAAATTCTCCTCTTTCAACTCATAACCATGATTTATTCTTACTATGTAGTTTTCATCAGCTTTTACGCTAAAAACTTTTGTTTACTTTTTCTGTCATTTGTTTCTCCATTTCTTGGTTCTAATCCAAGAAATAAAATTTTCATTTCTTAGTCTTGGAAGTGAGAAAATTTTATCCGAAAGAAGCACGAAGCACTAATTATTTCCTGTTCTTTTGGAATTGTTGGACATGTAAAATAATACTTCCTTAAATTTCATTTTATGCTGACTTAGTTTTGAAGATTTTTCTGCCCCATTTTTCTGGTTTCTCCGATAAAACTTGGGAGCACAACGAGCGGAATGCCAAGTGGTAGCAGACGCCTCGTCACGTATATGATATTATATTATTGGTACGTGGACATCGGAGAAGGTTGGAATTGATTCCTTGGAGTTTCATCTATGCACTTTCATATGCAAAGCTGAACACATGTATGTGAGCTTTTGTGCACGTCAGATGCAGGTTAGTCTTCAAAGTTTGCTGAATACGCTTCCAACAAACCTCGAGTTAAGAACCATCATTCTCTACAACTTATTTCCGTCACTAATTCATTTTCAGATCAGATTCGTCGTCCAGAATATGAAAAATACTCTAAAATAATTTTAACCACTTCTTTTTTTCTTAAAATATAAACTTTATAATCGTCAGAAAGATGGACAGTTAAATTATTCGAACTAGTTCGATTGCCAAACGTTGGTTCCCATTTTAACAGATTTTAAAGATAGTTTTGGAAAATGATATTTCCTTTTGAAAAACTTTTGTATATGAAGTACTTAGCTTCTTGTTTTCGAATCGAGTTCGAAGGTTGTCGATTTTCAATATTTCATCCCTTATCAAATACTCAGGACCCCTTAAGCACACCTGGCACTCAACTCTCTCAAAACTTCAGCAATTAGGAGCCGATTCTGCTGTTTCTCATGCCATTGCACTTAAAAACCCCTTCGAAGGGACATTTCTAAGATCTACGAAATTTCAAATGCATTAGATAAAATTTGATCATCCGCAGTAAACTATGAAGATCCTTTAACGATTATGTCTTCATTATGTAGGTAGATACTATGTTTCGTTGATTTAGCATTATTGCAATTCAAATTGCCTTGTTTATAAAATTTTAAATAAATTTTATCGGTTTTATTCGAATTTATTTTATATTTATTTAAATTTCTTTTTTGATTAATCACTTTTCTGCTTTTACATTTAAAAGGCTTTTAAGTGAGATTGCATTGAATTGAAACAGGCATTCGCAATTAAAAGAAAATGTTTTTACACTGAAAATGTATATTGAATTTCAATAGCCAATTACACACTTTTTTAAAACGTATGTAACTTTCATGAATTATTCATTTGAATTTTTCGGAGAAAGAATTTATTGTCATTATTCATTTCACGACAGTATCGAATTTGTAACAGCAGTGCAAATGGAAAATAGAGATTCACGCTGAAAAGTACATCCTTTCTGATAAATTTAACAGTAAAAGGTTAAAGAGTTTGCCAAGCAAACAATTAAAAATGTTATATCGACGATTTGATGTTCGATTACCGGGCATTCTCTCATTACCTGGAAAAACGAAGGGTGGAAATCAGATCGTTTGCTTTAAACATTTTTAATTGCTCTGACGTGACCCTTCATTAATTGCACGCTTTTTGATTACTATATCACTGTTTCCACTTCAAAAAATTTAGTACTTTATTGCATGTCAAAAAATATACTAAGAAATGCTTTAATTTAATATAAAATTTATTTCACTTTGCAATTTAAAATAAAGGAGCATAACCTGTAGAAACAGCTGTAGGGCAAACTTTCTTTCACTCAAGCACATAATTCTTGATTGAAACAATAAACTGCACAGAAATAAAAGCACTCAAGCGACGACACGTTTGCTCCATTCATGCATAGCATAAACTTTCGAGCTCTGCTTATCGCTACTCTTTTTTCATTCTATACATTCTCACTATTCTAAAATAAAACATTTATCGCTCTTACGAACTGCTGAATGTTTTATGTTTATACTACTTTGCGAAATCGTTAAAAATGAGAAAAAGAAGTCTCAGGGCTCATGCAATTAAAAAGTTTTCAAGCTACTGTTCGAGATTTCTCTCGCAAGAGGTCGCCACGATTTATAATCTTGCTGAAGCTGTTCGAAAGTTCTTTGTCGAATTTTTAACATCAATTATCTGGAAATTGTGCCATTAGGAAGTTTATTGTTTAAATTATTTGATTCAGTTTTGCAATTTAAAAACCTCTTTAGCTGCAATATGCAAAAGACTTATATTGAAATATACTTTTAATTTTCAGAAACTAATTAAGGAACAGAGAAATTTTAAATTACATTTTTAAACTTCTCAAGTTGAAAGAGCTTTCATAAAATTTAAAAGCATTTTAAAATGTTACAATTTATACTTGAAGTGATAGTTTTCGGACTTACTTTTAAAAAGAAGGCAAATATATTATTGAGAAGATTCAATCAATTTTTGCTATCAACAAACTATGTAAAGTGGAAATTTGAATATTTTGTACGATCGTATAGCTGTGCAAATAGTCATTTCACAGCTATGTAACGCAATTTTCGCAGCAATCGTGTAAACTCAATTTTCTCTAATGATACGACGGAAATGGATGCAAAAAAATTTGATTGCGTCACGTTTGAAGCGAGGAAATAAAAAAGAACACTAATTGCCTCGATGTGGACCATTTGGAAACTATATCGCAAATGAACGTTTTCTATCACAGTCCTCGGAGGTGACGAAAAAACAGTTTTTAAATAAAGATGCCAGCTAAGATTCATTGCAATATTCCCATAGATGATTATTATTCTGTATATTGAATGGATATAAAAGTCTCTTGATTTATCAACTAATTTAGAACGAGAATTACGTGAAAAATTGTCAATAAAATATAAGATAAAATATGCAAAGATTATTTATAAATTATTAATAATATTTAGATATTAAATCTTTCGACTATTAAATATAAACCCCTTCATGTCTGCATCTCATTTTGATAAACAATAGTCATGAACGAAAATTAATCAAGTCAATTATTTAATGAATTGATAAAGAATATTCGTCACTTGAAATTTTTAAAATCCAAACGGAACTGAAACGAATCTGTCCAAATTCCAGAAAAGAGACTATTTTTTCGATGAAATTCACAAATATTTGCATGAAAAAATTCACCTGGGGATTTTATTACGCCAGAAGAAATTCGTTCCACGCTGCAGATAGCTTTATGGAAATTGTAACAATGCTGTTCGTGTTCGGGTATAAATAAATGTGATCTCGAAATAGGGTTATGTACATTATCTTTCTCAAAAATCGTGAGATTTATACGATTCGGAGTATTTTAATTAATCCCACCAAATCCGAGATATAACGTTGGAGTTAATGCGAGAGCACTTGTGTTGACATGGAGGGAGCATCTGCGTTGGTATCTATGTCATAAACATGCAGCTGCATTCTGGTGAAGGTGCATATAAATGACAGGTGAACTTCGATGAAATCGAAGGTAATTTACATGTCGATCGAGTACGTGCCATTCGCTCAAAACCCCAAAGTATTTCACGCGCCGTGAATTCGCTCCATCATCCTTCATTTCCTACATATAACAGCCGAACGATTTCAAAGAATGTTTTACGGGCTTAATAAAAATATGAACCCAATAAAGCTCTTATGAAATTTTTTTTGACTTATGATTGCGTTTTTATTTTCAGATATCTTTAAATTTCAATCTTACAGGACACAGTAGGAAAAAAATCGGACCTCGGGGCAAATCAATTTTTGACCGATTTCAAATTTTTTTCAATCGAAAGTGTATGAAATTCTGCATTGTTACAACAGAGGACATTTTTTAAAAGTTTCTTAAAATTTGTTTACTTAACAAATAAAATGAAAAAAATTCTTTTTTCATGGCTGGGATTTTGTTAAATTTTTTTGTTGTGTATTTCGTTTTTTCAGCAGAATCAGCTACAAGTATTTTGCCAATGGTACCCCACTGAAATACTTTGCTTTTAGTCATCGATCATTTCTTATTTAAATAAAATTTAATTAACAAATTCATAATTGAACCATTTTTCAGTATATTGCATATTTTTTAAACAAATATATAATTTTACCATTTTGCAGTAGACAGATTTCGTTTTTTCAGCCAAATCAACGTAAAATTTCTTGTCGATGGCTTTTCACTGTACTGTTTTGCTCTTAGTCAACAATCATTTATTATTTAAACAAATGTAATTACCAAATTCATAATTTAACCATTTTTCAGTAGATAGATTTAGTTTTTTTAGCAACATGAACAACAATGGTTCCTCTGAAAATACAACTTTTGTTCACTAATTTGTTTATAACAATTCAGAAACATATGCCATATATCTAATGCTAGTGGACGTCATTTTTAAAGCTTTATTCTAATAATTTTCGACTAATTGAAAAAAATTTGGAAAAAATTTCAGCCATGAAATGACAAAAAACTTTTTTTTCATTTTATTTGCTAAATAAAAAATTTTTAAGAACCTTTTTTAAAAATATCCTCCGTTGTAACGATGCAGAATTTCATCCACTTTCGATTGAAAAAAAAATTGGAAATTGGATAAAATTGTATCTTCTGGCTTCAAAACATCCGTGCTTAACCCTAATCACTCACACCTCTAAAAAATCACACATTTTTCACATGGAGTCTGAAAGACCGCACTTTGAAACGTTATGACACTGATTCTATG
The DNA here is from genome assembly GCA_037177015.1 of Euceroptres primus. Classification (NCBI taxonomy): domain Eukaryota; kingdom Metazoa; phylum Arthropoda; class Insecta; order Hymenoptera; family Figitidae; genus Euceroptres; species Euceroptres primus. The sequence continues at coordinate 25,769 of JBAGKK010506024.1, read as the reverse complement.
CAAAATTTCGACTTGAAAAAAATTCTTAGACAAAATTTAACATTTCGAAAATGGGCTCTGATTTTTTTGACATGAAATTTATTTGAGGATGTGGGAAAAATTCTTAAAGTGAAGAATTTTTTTCAAAAAATTTTTTTCACAAAAAATTCATAACTTTTATAATTTGGAATATTTTTGCCTGAAAGTTTTTGTAACGTTTTTTTTACGTTAAAGTTTGTGTTGGAGTCTTTCAGACCCACATTGAGTGATTAGGGTTAATATGTATAAATTTATGATCAAAAAGCAAGAAAGAAATTTGCTACAAAAACACGGGAAATGCTCATGCTTTTATAGCAAGATTTTTCTTTCCGAAGGAAACTCTGGTCAACAAAAATGGACCTATGTTCTAACAAAATGAAAGACGTGTCATTTCCAAAGTAGTTTTTCACGTGGAATACGAGTCTAACCTCCATTTATATATCAAAATTTTTACCGACATGTTTTGCAAGGACATCCTTTAAATATAATATCTCTTACATAACATCTTATAAAGTTTTCTTTAGTCCTGTGCAGAGAAATATTAACGAGACAATGGAGGAGTTGAAATGGCACCTTAATCTCATATCTTTGTAGCTAAGGTAGACCAAATGTGGAATGGGGGTTTATATCTCGAAGCAGAACCACTGCATCGTAAATGGTAGTAATATCTGGGGTAAATTTGTGTATCTACGAATGGCGGTTTACCCACAACTAAGGCCAGGAGAGAAACGCGTAATCGTATTTGTCAAGCTTGGAGAGATGCTTACGGACTGACATGGGGAGGATTGCGTGAACACATGCAACCAAGAATCGTATCCGACAGATCTGTTTAGACATTAAAGTGCCTCCTAGAATCTGCTGGTTGTGTTTGGAGAATATAACACGATGTTAGTTAAAGGAAGGGAATGCTATTATGAATACTGACCCTAACTTCGAGCATCGAAAAGCACTCTCCACAACAATTAAGAGCATCTCAACCCCTTTTCAATGGGTTTCCGAAACTGCTGCTCAGCTGTTGAGGCAATTAGAGAAGCTTCTGCTGAAATGTTATACCTATTTGATTTCAGTCAGATTTTCTGAGAAGGAAACTCTCTTGTTCTTGAGATATTAGTAAATTTTGTTGTTATGCATTTTTGAAGTCTCATTTTCTGATTTGAAATTATGTTGCATACTGAACTTATTTCGCACGATATTGAAAGTGATTAAACAGTTTTCACTCGAGATAGGTTTCTGTTGTACTTTGTTGGGCCGATAAGTCCTTGATTTTTCATAATTTTAAAAATATAAATATATAAATATAATAAAAATACATTCATGTTTGTAAAATACGGTAATAATAACCTAACATCTAAACGTGATATTAGTGTCAACTTGATAACGTCAAGAGAGGTGGAGATCTCGTATTGACAAATTGTTCGTCGAAAGAAGATTGACATGAATGAAATTAACTAATAGATTTAGATTGATTCGAGTCGATAATTTCGATTCATGAGCCATCAAATAATAATGGATTCGACACTTTATACGATATATCTTCATGAATACATATACAATACATGGTATATACTTGACTAGTGGTTTAGAGTCTATTTCACAGTGCACCTGAAACCTCTATAACGATGTCGATCTAGAGGCTTAGATTTAAGACAGAATTAGTGAATTCTATAATAGGCAATATCAATAAAACAGTTTCTCTTCTCATAAAGCTGCAGAAAAAGATCTTACCATTACCAATTTGTAAAGATTGGTAATGGTAAGGTCTTTTTTATTACTCTTAATGCTTTTTTATTACATTTTATCACAAAAAAGAGTAAAAAGTATTCTTAATGAAAATTATAACGACTAGCAGAAAGAAAAATGATAGGGAATTTCAAAAAAAATAAAACATTCGTATTAAAGCGGGTAAGAAATAAAGACTTTTAAGGCGAGGTAAAATGAACTGAGATCATAAAATTATAATTGAAAGTCCCTCGCTGAGTCTCGTAAACTTGAGTTCGTTTGAGGAATGGCACGTAAAAACTACTTACAATCATGTAGGAAGATCGTGTGTCACCAATGAAAAATGGTTTCGAAGTTTCAAGACTTTTAAATTCGAAAGTTTGACGTTAAGGGCATGTGCCAACCACGTAACTAATTACCATTTATCCTAGCTGCTAGGACGTAAATAAAATTCTATTCTACTCTATTGTAAATTCAATTGAATTTATGAAATTAATTAAATAGAATGAACACTTCACAAATGAAGTACAAATTATGTTTAATTTAAAAAACCTTTCTTCTTTTAACAATTAAAAAAATGGTGCAAACTTTCGCACTTGTTAACTTGTCATGAAAAAAATCAGATTATCTAATGCTTTCCCGCGTAAAAGGGTTCCTCTCTCCTTAATGAATTCTGTGCAGGAATTCCTTGGTCTTCTCTATTCACGTAGAAAAGAATAATGGTGAAAAGGTAATGTAACAACTCTGACTGGTAGGCGAGAGCCGAGCGTTATGGCGGGGTCAGGCGTTATGAATTTTTTAACTAACGTCCTTATTTCTTTACTTTTATATTATTTTTTTTACATGGAATGGCTTTATTTGGCAGGCCCCATAGATCCGCGATGCGATTTTTGTTTTAAAGTACTGAGTAATTATAAAAACTAGCTTTGACGAAAAATAAATGAAAAAGTCACAGGTAGAACGCGTCATTTTATAACAATCATTTTTCAATTTAAGACAGAAGAAAAGAAATATAAACCAAACATAAGAAATAAGATGTCCAAATCTTTTCCTACTCGCATGATAAAACATTTATAATAAAACATTTTTTATTCTAAATCGTTCATACTGTTAAAATAAACCGATAAAAACCGAGGTCATAACACCCGATTAGTTGGGTGTTATGATCGAAAATGCGACACCTTTGATTTAATTCAATCTAAAATAATTACTTAATTATATAAAGATTTCAAATGATGAAGTATGTTCTTGAATAATTTGAGTATATTCCTAAAAAATAAACGCATCTATATAACGTTGTATTCATCATTTAAAGGATATTTAAGGGGGGCGACCCAAGCAAAATGTCAAAAGTAAGGCTTTTTTCAAGAATGTATTTTACAAAACTGGCTCAGTGAATTTGAAGTTTCACACACATTTGAGTATACATGTAAAATTAAAGAAAAAAATTTTTTATAAAAATTTTTGTCGTATTTTTCATGTCAAATAGAGGGCGCTGTCCAATTCCTCTTTTTTTAAAGCACAAATCGCCGGGACGTTTAGCGATCGGTAAAATTATCCTAGAACAAAAATTCAAAAAGATTTCTCTTTTTAATGAGGGTAGAAAGGAATTCTACCTACATCTGGCAAAAATTCAAAATCTATAAAAATACAGCCTATGCAGCAAAAAGTGCTATTTTTACGTAAAAACTGTACCGTAATTATGCAATAAATATTTAAATAATGAAAATTAGTGACCTAGTAGGTTCACTCTCTGGGGAATTCAATTACGAAAATGTATCCATTGACCGCAAACTGATTGATCAAATATTTTTTGAGTTATGCTTCTCGCCAATTTGAAAAAAAGTAGTTTTGAGAAAAACGCATTTAAAGTAAACTCTCAGTCGTTTATCTGCTTTTGACGCGCAGGTAGATATGTAGTTGTAGGACCATTATATCATCGAATTTCAATTTGGGACTTTTAAAATTATGTTTTTAAGATGTTATAGCATTGATTTATGCAATAAAAAAAATCGATTTTTTTCATTTTACTTGAGTTGCCCCCCTCAAAGCAACGTACGCCATAACGCCCAGCTCTCCCCTATATGTAGCCAATGTGTAAAAGGAAGAGTGAGGTGTGTTGGAAAAGAAGTGTAAGCAGATAAACACACGAGGCTGCATGAAAACACTACAGATCTATTTATCATTATTGAAATAAATGGCTTTGAGCTGGCATTCATTTTGATATAAATGTACCAGAGCTACATATGGGTATTTTCACGGAAAATATCATTTTTAGTTAAAAAAAAAAGTTAAAAAATAATGGTTGAGCACATGTTTCACACTTTTTTCACACATTCTACATATGAATCGAAACACTTTTTTGAGGAAAACTATTTGCTTTGGTTTTGCGGGCTAATTATATAAATTATTTAAATAATTAATTTGATATATTTTGAATATTACATGATAACTATGGAATGAAAGGTCCTACATGGTTACTTTTTTCTAAATATTCAGAAAATTAAATTTCAGCTGTTATTATTCCAGGAGAATTTTTCAAATACTTTAGTAATTAGGGAGAAAAATATCACACTTCGGCATTTCAAACTATTTGTTTTATTGATCTCGAAACATAATAATTTTTTGTATAAATATTTAGAATGTGAAATAATCCTTGCATCGAAATACAACTTTTTTGTTCAATACATTCTTTTCTTTGACCTTTCAGCTTTCGAAGGAATGTCATTTATACCATATATTGTTGATTTTTAAAAAAGAAGGCCACGTAATTTTGATTATATCATTATGCTGAAAAAGGTGTGCTTCAAAAAATTGAGGAAAAAAGTACGGCTTTGGTTGAGAAATTTTTTTGATAAATTCATAATTTTCAAAGCTTGGAAGTGGCTAACTTGAAAAATTTTAGGAGCACACCATTTTCCTTCATGTAGTGCCCGTTATCTATTGATAAACCAACCTCATCTTGCTGACAGCAGTATTCTCTATTTAGAAAATTCGGAAAAGCCTCTCTGAAATTGCTACTTGAAAGTCAGGTTTTAGAAATCAAAAGAAAAATATAGTAATAATTATATTTATAGCCTTAAACTAGCTTTAAAGTTAGATGAAATTTTGAGTTTTGTCAATATCATGTGACAATGAATTACACTGTGATACAAAATAAAAAAAACTGAATGCACTTTTACTAAGACATAGTATACGTCGTAGGCCTGAAAAAACTAAAAAAATGGTATGGTCGAAATTTCCCATAACCTCAAAAATCTCGTTTTTTAGCCAAAAAACCGTTTTTTGGAAGTGATTGTGTATAATAATTCACAACTCCGCCATTTTTCAATCGATTTTGAATTTTTTTGTTTGAAAGGGGCAAACAGATCTTTTCAACCATGTATTGCATATTTTGTCCAAATAAGAAATTATGAAGTTACAATCGACTAGATTCTATGTCTTGGTAAAAGTGCCTAATCGCTTTCACACAGTGTTATATTAGAAACAGAAATAAATAAAAAATGTAATTGATCAGTATTTGAGGAAAATAAATCCAATGAATAAAACAATTTACCCTGGATAAAATGTATCAAAGAAAGATGAATGAACACTCGAAATTGGGCTATTCTATGTAAAATTACATGGAAATTTGGTACCTTTTGTTTTATGTCTAATTTGGGGATCAAAAAATTGAGTAAAAAATAATTTTTCCTAAAATTTGAGTACCCTGAACCTAGTTGTTCACATTCATAGGCTCTTACATTATCATATGATAAGGTATTACGTATTTTGCTTGAAAATGTAGCTTTTGAACAGTTGAAATTTGTTAATCGATCATTGTAAAGCTTCCAAAAAAGCTTTAAAAAATTTTTTAAGTGAACAAAATTTTTATCATTAACCAAACTTATTGCTGAGACGTTTTGTTAATTTTACACATTGTTTTATTGATTGAACCAAATATATTGTGGATTCAAACAAACAAAAAGTATGGATTCAAACAAATATTTTTTTCTTAAAGGACAATTTGACGTGGAATACCTCAATTTTTCTAAGCCGCAAACTTCCGTTTTCGTTTTATTTCTGTTATAAATAGGTACACCTGTTAATCAAGAAATGCAGATAAAATTGATGTCAGATAATTTCGCTATGTAGTTAGGAAACATCTTTTAGGTTTGGCATACAAACAATTCTTTGATATTTCAGTGAGAGAGGATATTGAGACCAAAGGTCTGATAGGTCGGTAATTATAGGTTCAATTCACACTGGAATTGTGCACGTAAATCTGAAACGAGTTCTGGAGGATTCTGTTGGACACTCGACGAAGACTCGAGACGAGAAGCTCGTTCCTGGTTAAGAGACGATTAACTTGCCGATCGTGATCAGAGATAGCCCCTGTGCTTCAAGGAATAACAGGCATCCACGACCAGAGGCGTTTTAATTTGGTATCGATTGATGTACCGTTCCGGACAAGGGTTAGTTTACACTGGCATCGGCACTTCTGATCGATTGTATAAGGTCAGTTCATTGTATCGATTACAAAGTTTAAATTTTATCCTAGGATTTACTAGAAATTTACTACAAAATTACGACGAAATTTTCTAATACAGTTTTTCAAAAATATATAAACATAAATTATAACAACAGAAATATAACAGTTATTTGACACACAAAGTAGTTATTTTCATAATTAAAACTGCAAAACGACTTTCCTCTTAAATGAGGAAACATATTAATTTTTTATGCTGTAAAATACAATCGACATTTTATGTAAACGATGTCTCGAAAATGAGAGAACCTCAAAGGATGCACTTTTACTATTTTTGTTGAATAAAGTGTCCTCCTTTAAAAAATGATATTTTCTCGGAATTAAAGGAATTTCTTTTAATCAAGGGAGAAATTCTTCCGGATGAAACGCAGAATTATTTCTTTAAAAGGGAAAAGTATTTCTTAAGAAAAATAATAAATACACGTTTCTTTAGGAAGTTTAATAAGTAATAACTAGTTTTTAAAAAAATAAAAATAAAACGAGTTGATATCAAAGAGAGAATATTAAAAAATTGCAATAACCACATTGTCCTGTTTAGTTACGAGCAATATAAAATTTATTTCCATTTTCCTGATGACCTTTCGTCTATAAAAATCTCAATATCTTTGTCCTCATCTCGATTCTGCCATAAACGCACAGTATAAAATATTGACAAGCCTATCAGTTTATCTGGCAACTTTGACAGTACTAGCATTAGGTTTGCATCTATTAATAATCTAAGAATCCCTAGTAATAAATTGTTTATGACTTTTGATATTAACTATTAGACAAATGGAGGGAGATATTCTCATTTCTCACAACGAATAAACGATTATGATACATTTTGAATTAAACAGAGTTTATTTTCAGTTTATTATATGTATATATATTATATATATTCATCCATGTATGCTTTTCGGTTTTTACATATTTTAATTCTTACAAAAAACTCTTAAAAGCTAAGAACTATAAAAACTATGAAGTCCTGTACAAATTCTTAATAGTTTGATGTCGTAACATTGAAATCCGTCATCTTAAGGTAACACAGGTACTTTAATCTGATATTTTACAAATCGCTCGCACTTATTTTCAGTTTATTATATTATAAATTTTCCATAAACTAAAAAAAAATTTAAAATATTTTTATATAATTTGTGAAACTTCAAGGACTTTTAAAATTTTATAAATGAATAAATCAAAGATATTTTGTTAGTTTACTGCTCAATAATAATCATAGTAAATTTTTCAATCTGAAGATCTGATATTGTTCAAATAGGCGGAATTCAACTGGAGAGTAATAATTTAATCCTCTGAATAGTTCAGCTTTTTCAAATACGTTCTTTTGATTCAACAATTTAACACGGAGATTTGAGTCGTTGATGCAAGGGTTACGAAAGATAGGAGGGATGCTTTCCCCTGGGGAAATGACTCGATCACTTCATTAACGTCTAGTTAAGCCATGTCCCATGGAATTTTGAATCTCCATTCCACGATGTGAATTTATTATGTGTTGCAAAACTATATATGTTAGAATATATAAACCATTGAATGGGTTTCATAAATCGAGAAAATTAGGAAATAATATTGATACTACATAAAATTATGGATGGTAAATCTGTAATCTAGTTTTAACCGTCACAACAAACTGCATGAGATGTTAATTACGATTGTGATTTTTTCTTTTATTCTTGAAAATTGTTTAAAAGATCATATAAAACTATAAAATCTCAGACCTGAAGTCGAAAGAGGTAATCAGGCAACGAACTGCTTTACTGCAAATGAAAAATCTACATGCATTCGCTTTTAGCGAAAGCTCTTCCGAGCTTGTAACGCTATTTGAAGGTGAAAAAATGTATAAGCATGAGATGAGCTGAGCAGAGAAGATTTCTGGATCATATGAAATCTTATTCTAGTGGATGCATTTAGAAATAACTTTATTTGAGAAGTTTTTAGCTTTATTTTCAAATTCTCAAAACAAAAGAGAGCACTTGAGCTTAATTGGAATAAATCCTAATAATAAAAGTTCGAAGTTATTCAGAGAGTAAATTTATTTTACAGGCATTGAGAATTCTTTCTTATTTTTTTTTAGAAATGTACACATCTGTACTTTTAAGAATATTTTCTAATTATTCCGAAAAAGTTCCCCTAGCATTTTCTACTGTTATACCTATCTCTTTCTTTTCTTAGTAATCTTGCTAAGGATGCATATTCTTTAGAGAATTTTCAATGCATCTGGCAAGGCATTTTGCTGATGCTGCATTTTAAATATTGAATTCTGAGAAAAGGTAATCCTGAATTATAAGAAATATTCTATTTGAAAGTTCAGTTATAAACTTTTGATTTACCCGATATTGAAATCTAACGAAATTTAATCTGCTAAAGATTAAAGAAAACACCGGAAATTATAAATTAAATAATAAACATTAGAGATTGAAAAAGTTTAAAAATATTTTTTTATCCTGACTTTATAGAATCTGGTTTTCTTCGTCTGGGGAATAGTATATATAAATTTTTCTAGGCAGAGAGTATGTAACTTTTTGATATTTTCTTTGTTTCTTTGATGCATCGCAAAAGCTTCTTGAGAAAGCAAAATACAAGTTGTTTCACTTGGGATTTGCAATCTAAGTTAAAGGATTTCTGTGACAACCACACCTGTGTTTCTAATTTTGTATTCTTCGAGTTCCTTCAGTATTTCCTTAAAAATTATAATGTTCCTTTTTCGGGGTTTCTCTCTAAAAGAACCTAATTCGGAAATCAAGTTACAACCATATTTTTTAATTCTGAAAACATAGGGCAATTATTTCTATTTTAAAAGTTGGAAGTTTTTTACAATTTTCATGAAGCATTTTTCAGAAAACATTGGAAAAAAGATCAATAATTCAAAAACAGATTTTGTTTGTATACAAAATTTGATTTATTGTGTCGTTTTGTTGATTCTATTCATATACGTTGCACCTCGCTATTATGAATCGATCTTTAGAAAGCGCGGGAATAACGACGCCTCATAACGTCACATAAAATATGCGGTACTTCTGGTCGACCCTGCCTCGAGGTAAGCACATATACAAAAAGAGTCGTTTTCACATACGAAAATGAATCGTCAGTTCTAAATTTTTCAGTCGCACTGATAGCGGCATTTTCTGTCAGTGGTCGCTGGGGAACAATAAGAATAAAGGTTCTGTAAATATTTTAGAAGGGGAAAATTGGGTATTCTAGCAGAGATTACAGTATTCAGATACCACTCTTAAATAAACTCGAAAACTACCAGCAGTGTTTAAATTTGTCCCAGAATCTGAAATTGAATTTTGGATTAATTATTACTTAATCTCATTAGGAAAAAAAATTATAGAAATAGTACATCAGAGACCAGGATACAGATAAGAAAAGAATGATAGCTAATCATTTTTTTACGCCGGATTCAGCCGTTCATTACTTAAATTATTTCTCCATACCTGAAAACTAATTATATTATAGAAGTCAGTCGGGATCATGTACATCTGATGATTAATATTAACTTTCGTTGGAAAGGAAACGTTTTATCGAAATGAACAAACTATACTGATATAAAACATTCAATGCACTTCTGCCATTATTTACCTTTCCCTGAAAGCTTATGTAGCTTGATTGCATTGAGAAAGAAGTGTATTGATAATAAAAATGGTTTTTTCAGGAATATTTTATATTTCTTGGCAGTAAATAATAATCGTTGTAATTCACACTAAATTCATAAGTATCATTTTTGATCCGAACTTGGATCAAAACGTTACAAACAATTGAAAACTACATTACAACTACATAAACATATCTATGTAGTGGTTATGTAGTTATCAACTGTTTGTAACGTTTTGATATTTTTGGATTTAGTGTGTTTAATTTTCTCAACTTTAGAAAATACAAAATAATGCTAAAATTTTTTATGCGAGTTTCCTATTTGAAAAGAGCATTTTAAAAATCGCGGTAAAAATGAAAAGTACTAGGTATAAAATACTTAATATATATTTTTCATTCCCTTCATATAGATGCTAATCTATAAAACCGGAAAAACATGCACATTCGATGAGGAAACGGTCGTAAAAAAAAACATGAAGCATCAGTGATTTCTGTGATAAAGAAAAAAAGAAAAAAATCAATTAGGAACGAAAAAATTTATAGAGCTTTTCAGACTGTAATGCAAACAGTTCTTTGCATATTATTGAAACTAATTGATATTTGTGCTTTATTTACCAATGATATATTACAATTACATTTAGTATTCACCAAATGATATAGTAACAAATCGTTAATTACGAAACGCTTGGAAGTAGATTAAAATTTAAAAGTCTATCAATGAATTAAAAGTTGAATTAAAATTTTAAATATAGAATTTTGAGCATCAATTTAGTTCTACATATTTTATACAGTCAACTTTATGGGAACCATATAGCTGCACGTCATAAAATACAAATAGAAACACGCTTATATATTTCGTATTTTACAAAATGCATATTTCAGTGATTTTAAAAATTTTTTAAATATTGAATTATGAATTCAATTACTTTTTCTAAATTATATTTTTCTATTCTCTTTTTTTCTCAAGGAATCTTTCTTACACACTTAGAGATTTGCCACCATTTTTAAATTTACTATTTGGTAATAAATGATTATAAAATAAATAGTAAATAAATAATAAATGATATAATGATTAATAAATGATTATAATGCATTTTTGTAATTTTGTTTTGCAGACTGAAGAATGGCATCATCATGGGTTGAATATTCAGCTAGTGAGATAAGCCTTTCTCCGCTCGCTGTGGCTACCTACAATATGAGAAATAGGGTAACCATGTGCAGATAACGACCAGGTACGTGTTTACTTACGTAAGTATAACCAGTAGCTAGAGAACATTATTGTGCATGCCTCTGGATAGACCAGGGACCTCCGAAAAGCACTTCACGACTTTCCAGGATTCTTGGATGCTTTTCAAAGAGGATGCCAGCGATTCATGTGAACTGTCATTTCCTCGCTTTACAAACCAGTAAAGTGTCGCCCAGCTTTCTAGAAATTACCTCAATCACATACATCTACTACCCAAGCAATTTAATGTTAACAAGTGGACAATAATTTTATAACCAGTCCCATTCTTATTTAACAAGTTTAGTTAATATTTACTATTCAGGATATAATCTCAACTATGAATTCATACACTTTTCACTACAAAGTACACAAAACATATATAAAAAAGTAAAAATTTCAAATATGAAAAATATAAATAAATCTAAAAAGCAAATTTTTTAAAATTAAAGTTTGTAAGATCCTTAGGAACTTATAATTAATGAACTCCAATTCTTACATTGAAAATAAATTGAGAAGGTGTCTTCATTTTTGAGTCATCTTTTTTTTTTATTTTTGAGTCGTTGTAGAAGATGTTTTACTTTACTATGGATAAACAAGATCGTTGTCACAAATGTATTTTATATGATAGTGTGACGTGAAAGGGAGAAGAACGAAATGTTGATAGATCGCATCCTCTGAGGCATGATTTATCTTTTATATTGCTGAGATTTACGTTCTGCCATTTACACCGCACTTTACTTGCCTTAATATCGCTTGGATAATATTAGACTGTTTAAAAATTCTTTTTTGATAGATAAAATTTATTCAGTAGTTTACATAATTTCGTTTTTCAATTTAAAGGAGAGAACTTTATAATTTAATTTCGTTTATTTTCCTACAGGGAATTGATAATAATTCCTCTACTACAGTAGAGGAATTGAATGAGTAGAAAAATGAAACAACTTTCTGATTTGAAGCAAAGATAAATTTTTTTGTTTTTATTGATTACTTAAATACGAAAAACAATTGACTTCGAAGCGGAAGTTCGAAATTTGTGAAAAACACTAGCGTGGGAAAATATTCGTATTGTGTTATAGTAATTCCAAAAAAGGCTAGAGGCACTTTTATTGCCCCGTCGATTTCTTCCTTCGGAAAGGTAAACAACGCATCCCCTTGACTAGGAAAAAGAAACAGAGCAAACGTTAACTTTAAGTACGCCAAAGAGGGAACTTACGATACACTGAATGCCTTTTCTCAATCTTTTATTTCTTTCCTTTCGATTATGATTGCTTGAGAATATTCAATGTATTAAAAAACAATAATAAAAATATTATTTTTGTTTCAATTGGTTCTGAAACAAAAATTCCTCTTTAATTTCAATATAAATTTAGAATAATGAAAACAAGGTTAAGTTCATAAAAAGTGTATTTCTTTTTTCACAAAAGTGTAAAATTACAGGGACAAGTGGAAAGCCAGCCAGTGCAATATACACTTGAAGCAAACTTGAAACCACTGAAAACAATTTCAAGTTTTCACTTATTTACTACCTTCAAAAGTCTGAATACTGATTAAATTTTTTATCATTTTTCATTCAATTTTTCATTTTTGCCCATATTTTTTTAAAACTCATAACAGAGTAATTCTTGAGATATCATTTTAATCTGCAGCAATATTATTTTGATCTGAAGTGGATCATTTATTCTATTGTCACGGTCTTTTGTTTTTCAAATTCTCATTCTGCTGCAGATTAAAATGATACCCTGGGATTTTCTGAGAATACATCAATTCCTTCAATGCACGAAGAAAAATCCATACGTATTCAAATCTGAATTCCCCAGTGCATATTGATATCACGATCTATCTTCAAATAAGGAAAGAAAATTTTCTGAGCAAAGTATAACAAACCTAAGTAGATGCAGACGGTTTTGGTCGGACAGGAGTTAAAAGCTGTGTAATCAATACTGAGCTATATATTTTGTCGGCAATATTATGAATTCAACCGTATCTGTATAATTAGAAACAACTACATAATTTAATGAGCAAACCAGCTTCTCAAAAGATTTGAAAAGGGAACTTTCTATAATACATAATTTAATACTGCTGTTTATTTACTAAAATAAGTTTTCCCAAGAATTTTTCGCTTAGAAAGAAAATGTCCATTTAAAAAAATCAACCAAATAAAAGCAATTTAATATGAAATAATAATTTAAATAACGTAATTTATTTAGAGCAAAAAGCTCCTTATTCAAATAGAAAATCAAAACTTAAGTAAGTTTAACTTACGAGGGACACAACGTAAATCAAACAGTAAAAGCGGTCATAACATGAAACTATATAATGCAGTTATAGAAGTGCTGGTAATTAGGACCTGCGAACTAAAGGCACTTTACATTTTGTATATCTTAATCCACCAGGGACAAAGTAAATTCCCACAAAGTAACTTCCCGTTTGAGTTTGAAATTGTGCATGTGATAATAAGACCGGATTATTAGAGCAACTCCTTTCAATAAACTCCAATATTGCGCAGCTTCCAAAACAAAATAAACAAAGTTTTAATTCAAAAAGATAGTTATTATAAATGGAAATAAACTTTAACTGTTGAGAATAAAAATTAATTAAAGTAAAAGTGGAAATATACGAGATTTTTTTATACAGCTTAAATCTTCAAAATTAAACCTTTCTTACTCGTACCTATGATTGGTATAAATATTTTAAAGTATTTGAAAATTGTAGGTCGAAATGAAATAATAATAAGCCAATATACAAATTTTCCATTTTTCATGTTCATAAAATTATATAAAATTTGTTAATTGCGAAATGCTGAAGAGTATCTATTATGTAGAATAGGGTAAGCCGAAAATGAAAAGTTTTTAGTTTTTTTATCAGGACAGAAAATAGTACATTATTCGCCAAGTTTAAACGCAAATTTTGGCGAGAGCTTAGTTTAAATCACGAGGCGAAGCCGAGGGATTTAATCGCTCGAGTCAAAAATTTCGTTTGGACATGGCAAATACTGTGCTTTTCGTCATGACATTGAGAAAAAGCCAAATGAAAATGCCGAAATGACGAAAAATCTTTTTATATATACAAAAATAGGTTTCCATGATTTTTTGTAGATTTTTAAAATATCTTTCGTTAGCAGAAATGAATTGAAGTTGAGATATTGGAAAACAGTGATTTTTCAATATATCACGAAGTTAAATTTACATTTCTGTTTCGATTATCTTTTCCTGGTACAAATTGATTACTTTTAGAATATTAATAGATTTTCTAGGAAATTTGATGAATGAAAGAGTTTTGGGAAGTTAACAAAATTACTCCAAAACACCAATTTACTTGGAAAATATTGAGTAACTTTATTAACTTTTCAAAGTTCTTTCCTTTATCAATGTTCCTAAAAAATCTATTATTATACTAAAATGAATCAATTTGTACCAGGAGAAGGTAATCATTTTAACCCTCTAGCTACCAGCGTTGAAAATTTTTAACATTTGCTTTTTTCGATTTTCTTGAATTTCCGTGTAATAAAATTAAAATTCTGCAAAATAAATATATGGATTTGATCAAAGTGGTATTCCGCATCTCGTAAGGTGGTTATAAGTAGAGGTGTGTGGTCTGTTAGATCGAATTTTCAATGCCAATTGATACTTTTTTGTCCAAGTTTAGAACATTGAATTTTTCGAAATTAAGTTTAATTCAAGAAGAAATCTAAGCAATCTAAATTATTTCGAATGCAGGATTTCTTGAAACCAAAATTATTCAGTTAGTTTTTAAATGTAATAAATCTGAAATAACAATCGAATTTCTAAAATTCGATTCGATCAAAAATTCGATCGTTGTTTTAAATGGATATCATTTCAAAACCAATTGAATTATTTCGGTTTTAAGAAATCTAACATTCGAAGAGAGCTTAGAAGCTTAAATTTCTTCTTGTTATAAATTCAATTTCGAAAAATTCAATGTTTTATGCATGATCAAGAAGGTTCTAATTTGCATTAAAAATTCGATCTCAGAAATGCACACCTCTAGTTATAAGTAATCGTATACTCAATAGAAGCCGAGAAAACTCAAAAAAATTTTTAAAAACTTTAATTGCAGAAAACAGTAAAAAATTGACCATATATTATTCATGAATTTTTTCAGAATTTATAGACAACGGGAAAAGGGTCTGGTAGCTAAAGCGTTAAAAATCTACAAAAAAACATGGAAACCTATTTTTATATGTAGAAAAAGATTTTTCCTATCCTGATAAAAGCACTACAAATTTTTCATTTTCGGCCCACCTTAATGAAGAATTCATTATTTTACAGACAAAATATCTTCCTCGAAAAGTTATATTTACAATTTATAATGCATTTCTAATTACAGTAACTACTTTTCTTTTCCGCATTTTAATTTTTCAGTAAAATATTCCTTGATTTTTCTAAAATCAGAGGATGAATTAGAGTCTTAATTTATAGGCAATCAGAAGTTAAGGTCCAATTTGTGGAGGCCCATCGATTTTGTCATGATCTTGCGCAATGTCTCTTCACTTGTTCCTCTGAGGGTGATATTTACCAGAGTAAATACAGAAATTCCTGTCTCTGGGTGTCTTTATGAACAAACGAGTGTCGTTTCTCAGGGATTCGTGGAAACTGAGAATGAGGGTAAAGCCCGTGTATACAGCAGACTATTTTGGAATTTAATTCTTGTTTTGGTGCTAAGGGTGGGTTGCTGAGAACGGTGGGTTGAACCTGGATAATAAGCAGAGGGTCTACTTATCTTAATGTTCCTGTAGAGAAATCTTTAATAGGAAGCAAACTATATTTACTGCACTCGACCGTATAAAATATCATTGAACGTCTTTGTAATTACATAGACGAAGTGCAAGGCACGTATAATCCGCGACTTATCTCACGGCAGATATAAGATAAGTATGGTAATAAAGCTCGTGGAAAATGCGTGATACATTACGCGTGATATACTTGCGGCTTGAAAAAATTTCTCGGAGACCTGAAACCTAATTTTATAAAATTTATTTGTTGCTCAAATTGAGGAAATGTTATTTCTTGTCTTTTTTTATTATTTTAAAAAAAGAGAATCTTTAACATATAATAGAAATTTTTATTGAAAAGAAGGAGTGATATGCAAAGAAAGAATTCGACTTTTGTAATGCTTTGATCTACATACGAGATAAATTAATAATAGATATTGCAAAGCAACCTTTAAACTTTTTATATCGTCAAATAAAATAGTTCTTTATTGCCAACTGTTTATGAGCGAAGATTATATCCACTTTTTAGTTATTTCTGTAGAAAGAAACATGAAGTCGGTGATTTTCGTAAACGTAGATTTATGAACAATAAAAATTTCAACGTCTCATATTTGTCCTACAGTATATTTTATTGTCCAATTCATTTTTGCTCGTAAATAAGGAAATTGGAGGACTTTTATAATAAGACCGATTTTTCATATTAGTTGTATTAAAATTTTCAAAAATTATCAAAAATTATGTCAGTATATTTAAACAAATTCATAACAAAGCGAATACCCAATGAATGTTTGTTCTTTGAATTTTTTTAGAGAATAAAGAAAAAATTATTCTATTTTTTAAAGAATAATTATTTATCTCTCTTTTACAATAAAAGTTATTTACGGAAAATCTGAGGGAAAATCCAGCGTATGAAACAATTGCAAACAATTGACAGCTACATTATGAAACAAATGAAAAATACCCATTGTGCAACATTTTTTTGATGCGCTTCTCAAGCTCAGATTGATGATTGAGATTTAGTGCGAGTAGAAAATGTTCTGTTATCAAACAGTAACAAAAATATTTTTCATTCTGTGCAGGGAAGCATTTAGTTACAATAGAAAGCATTTCCTACTAAGGGAGGATTAATAAAGCAATATTTTCTGTTAGAGCAAGATATAGTGCGTAATAGTTCTCCTAATCTTCAGATATTAGAGAAAATCCCTGATATACAGCCAAATATTTGTTTTGAAAGGAGGGCATAATCTTTATTGTATTAGACATTAACAGGAAATATTCCCTAACTTGGAATTGTATGTTCTGATATTATAATTTTACAAAAATATATTTCAAAAACGATGTAGGTACTATTTATGTACAAGACAATGAAAAATATATATTTCAATACATGGTTTGTACACTCTCGTGACATAGGAAAAAAGAAGTGTTATTTTTTATATTTACCTGCAACAAAAATTAACTTCACCGGGTAAATTTTACCCAAATATCGGTTCAATTTTCTTTTGCTTTTCCATGACAACACATGTATTTTGTAAGACGTGGAGTTGTTTAAATAAAAATGTATCCCTCTAAAAAATTACCTGCAATATATTTTATCCTTAGTTTTTTCTGTGGAGTTAGATTAGAAAAACAAAAATACTTTGAACGGTTTAAAAATAAAATCGCCATTATCTGCTAATGTCTGAATCTGTACAGTATTTATTCTTCAGGGTTGGTAACTTTAAAAAGCTCCATTATCATTATTACTATTCATGTACGAAAGCTTGGAATCTCTTCTTCATATTCACTAAAAATTAAAGATTCTTTTTTAATAAAACAGTTTCTGTCTCGAGCAAAGTGTGCATCGTACCCAGTGGACGCGAGGGATTCGTCTTAAGCTTTTTTTGGGGTGGTTATGTGAAAGAAGCAGGGGGTTGGATTCCGAAAGGGTGGGGGTGCTAGGGGTGATGCTCGGGGTGCAGAGTAGTCAGTGCGCGGCGAGGCGCGCCAGCTGCCGCACGTCATGATACTACCCCAGGTGAGCAACCACCAGTTCTCTCTCTCTCTCCCTCTATTTTTTTAACCCCTTCCGATTTTTATTTCAATTTTTCCCACTTTTTAAAATTTTAAGGCATTTTTTCCTTCCCTTTCTTTTTCAGTTAAAAAGAAAAAAAATAGTTAAACTCACAGAAGTTATGAAAATCTATGACTAGAAACATTTAGACCGGGAGTGCGTCGACTATTATTTATTTCGAAACACCCAAAACACGCACGTACTTCTCGCATGATACATTTACACACGTTATTAAATGCACGCCAGCTCACGCCAAGGGACATGGATTATTTACTGCGCTCGTTACTCAACGAAAGATTTTAAAGCAATAAAAAATCGCTTCGACGAACCAATTGAGAATTAAGAAAAAAAAACTTTAACAAAAAGTAAAGAAATGAAATAAAGAGGGGAAGGAAAATTAAAATGTAAAAGAAGAGAACAAAAAAAGGAACGAAAAAGGAAACAATCTGTTTCTCTCGCTGCTAATCGCACCCCTGAGTGTTCCTGTGTTAGATTTATCAGTGTACGATTAATTAGGATAGTGTGTTTGTCGATCGTAGCAGATAATTCCTTATCTGGAATTCATCTTTTCGCGTGCCGGCGACTCGGTGATCGTTATACGCTCATCCGTCAAATCGATTACAATCAATCGTCCTGAAGATCAGTGAAATGCACAACAATTGTTGTTTTTTCCTTGGCAAAGAAGGAAAATCGACGAATGAAAATCAGCGAGTCCAAGAAAAAAAAGTTTTTAATTAGTTGGCAAGTTTCCCCGACTGGTCGATTTGGGCAAAGTTTCTCGAAGCATCGGCAACTCGTGGAGGTAATCAGGAAAAAAAGAGGAGAGGAAAGAAAAAGTGGATTCGCTTCCGCAACAGGTTTTGGTGAACGCTGCCATTTCCGTCGGGCTGCAGCGAAAACTTGGGTGAAGAGAATTAGTAGGCGGGATGCAAATTTAACGATTTCATCGTCCCGATTCCGAAAGAGTCTCACTTCCGGGGAAGTCTCCGAGAAGAAAATTTCACTTCCGGATTTTAAAAGTTTCGTAACTTCAAGTCTTGAGACTTTGACTTTATTTTTGTAACGATAAAGTCGACGGATATTACAAGAAGAAATTGACGCGAAAGAATTTCTGGTATTACGCTCATGTGAGATGAGAACTTCCGGAAATGTTATCAAAAGAATTTCCGTTCCCGCGACAAAGCTCAGTCGCGAGCGATTGACTTCAAGTATTCATATACGATTTATCTTCTCGAGACTAAAGTCATTACGAGGAAATGCTAAATTATGTGGAAATAAGATTACGCGCGAATTGAGCATTAAGGAATTCAATATTTTTGTATGAAATTATGCAATTTATACTTTTCTGAGAGAGATTTGTCTAATAAATATTTTATGCAGTGTTTTTTTAGAAAATAAAAGCGGGAGGAGAATTTAAACAACTTATGCTTTCAAAATTATCTTCAACTGTTGGTCAATTGTTAATTAATTTATTTTTCATTCAACCACAAAATTCTACTACACATATGAAATAATTTTCTAAAAAATTTCTTTATTATTAGTTAAACATTAACTTCTACAGGCTCACAATTTTTTTATGAATGAGTCTTGCAAAATAATATCTTAGAAAAGTTACAATTGTTTATCAAAGTTTTTTTCAATTTAAGTGGATAAAGTAAAAACTGATTTTAAAATCATTTTTCGTAATATCAAGGCCTAGAAAGCCATAATATTTAAAGTTTAATTATTATTTTGCAATAAATAATTTGAAAATGAAGAATTTAATACTTTATGTTTAGTAAATATTTAAAAGATAAACTAATTTCATTTGACTTTTAATAAACAACAAATTCAGGTAATTTAGCATTGAATAAATAATAAAGACGGGGGGCTCAAATTTCAGACGATTAGAGTTGCATACCGAGAATTTCCAAATTTTTCAAAAATATCGTCTGAACGAGTCGAGAATCTCGTCTCATTTAATTTTTCGATTACAGATTTTTTGTCTCCATCAAGTCTTCGACTCATCTAATCATGTTGCGAGCAAATCTCGTTTTTGTCAAAAAATTTTCGGTATGCAACTCTACAATCGATACCATTACACTCTCTTGTGATGAGAAAGTAACACCTACATAGTAAAAACAAAGAATAAAATTTGCCTCGATTCCAGGGTAAAAATTACCTGCAACAAAAATTAATATCATAGGATAAATTTTACCCAAATATTGGTTAAATTTTGTTTTGTTTTTCCATGAAAACACATGTATTTTACATAAATAAAGTTGTCTGAATAAAAATTTCTTTCTCTAACAACAACAAAATTTCTCTCTCTGCAACAAATGCAACAAAATTATCCTTAGTTTTTTCTGTGTAATTTCTGTTTCGTGTATTTATTCATAATTAATTTCAAAGCCTCATTTACCGAAAAACTTTCTTAAAGTTTAATTATGCAACATAGAATTCAAAAGCCGTCATAGACAGAAATTCTACATTTTCATACAACATCCAACATATTGAATCTCGAGTTTCTAAAGTTGAGATTTTGAAACTAAATATGGCTGATGGTATAACTCAAATCCGACTAATTAATAAATTATTACCAAGTGTGAGAAACTTCCTTCATTATACAAAAAATCTACAGGTGTCAACTTAGTGTTTATTATTTATAGTGTTAGAGAAATTTCTATGTGGGATTAGAAATAAGTGATGATAAATTAATTCAGGGATAATCAAAAGTGCAAAAATTATTGATATATTATTGAGATTTTTCAACCTTTACTCGATTTCAATCATTTCGTAAAGTATTTTATATTGATAACTAAAACCTGAAATATAATTTATTAATTTAGACTCAATTATTTATTATTTACTTATATATAAAAATTAAAAACATTGTAAACGTATCTGAAGTTGTTTCAGGAAACTTTCTTTGTTGCATTATGCTTCAAAATGTAAAAATTAATTATTAATAAATCAGGGAAAAATACAATTAAACTTGTAGAAACTTTTTTTAGAATAATAATAATTTCAGGAATAGTAAAATTTCACTCAATGCTGATTCATCTCTTGAAGTAAATTATTTATTGACCAAATAGGGACATAATCTCATCCTAACGATGACTATCTGAAATTGAATGTCGAGCGTACGGCAACACAATAGAGTTCACTGTCAGTATCTTCTATTCTCGAGTGAACGTTATTGACACAGAGACGATAGTAAATATCAGTTAACGGCGTTATGTTATGATCATTCACTCTAATTTACATGGTTCCCTAAACTGAGAGTCAGTAACGAATTCGTATCGATTTTGCACCTCCGAATAATTACAAAATTCTAATTAAATTATTATTCTTCAAAAAATATACTTATAAAATATTTAACTCTGTTTTCTTCTCCTGCATTGTTAGAAGAAACTTCAGTTACTTTAGTTGCAGCTTTATTCAGTTAACGTAACTGAATCAGTTTTGAACCAAAAGTAAATGAATTTTCAACTGAAATAAATAAATTTTCAACAAAAGGTAAATGAATTTTCAATCACAGTAAATGAAAAGTGGTTGAAATTTGAAGAATTTTCTAACAGTGTGTAGGGTAAGAGCATCAATTGTTGGCACCCTCCGAATTGTTGGCACTTCTCTCTAATTTATTAGATATTACGATTGTTTAGCTTGTTTCGCTTTAATTAATTTAATTCTATCATCATTTTTACGTATTTACGTAAATATATATTAGTTATCCGGTGCAATCAAATATTGATCTAAAAATAAATAAATTCACTTCAGTTCTTAGCATGCCAAAAATGGGACTAAGGTGCCAAGATTTGGTGCTCTTATCCTATAATATTTAATAGCATAATTTTTTAATACTTCGATAACATATTTAAAAACTTTATTTAAAAAATATATAATTCTTCCATTAAAAACTGCGCATCATGCGAAAAATATTAAAAGCACGATTCAAAGGATACTCGACTGTATAGTGCACAGGATTCTCTCAATATTTATCTCGGAATTTTTTTATAGTTTCATCAACCATAAAAGAAGACAAAACCGTATCGTTGTTCATTTAGGCAAAAATACAGCAAAACTCAGTCATAAAATAATGGATAAAGCACTTTTTTCCCTGCGCAGACAATAGTAGTTGGAAGGTAAAAAATAAATAGGGCGTAAAGTTTAAGTATCGAGGCATTTCATGTACCTATTTTCCTAAAATTTTAGTTTATAAGTTATTAGTGAATTCTCAATCAAGATTTTTTCATTGTTGACTTTTAAATTTCTATCTTGGAGCAATCGTATAGCAGGAAGTTTTTCATACTTTTAAATTTATAATTTCTAAGCAACGTCTAAAATTTTGAAACTTTACTAAATTTTACTATATTTTATTTTATTTTTTCTTTATTCCCTTACTTTCATATAAGTACTTTATTAATCCCTTCAGTGGCAGCAGAATTTCAGTGTTTAACTTTGATTCAGTGTAATGTTGATACCAACAAACGGATTTAGATGTGAAAATCGTGTATTTTTAGAGAAAGTAGTGATAAAATTTTTTTCAATTTTTGCTAAAAATTGGTGTTATAAAAACTGAAAGAAAATAAAAAAATGGGCGCAGTACTGCGCACATGTGAAATGTGAAAAATGATTGGGACTTTAAATGGTAAATTTTTTGTTAAAATTGACTGAACAGGAATTAAATAGGTTGAATAAATAATTTCAAATCCCTCGTGAGTCGGAAAGTCGTCTTTTATGATTGATTTTAGGTAAAAGCAAAGAATAACATTTACCTTCGAGAAATATTTTATTTTTAAAAAGTGTAAATGATGAACTGACGGGGTTAATAGTACGGTAAAGGAAAAGTAGATTTTTCCTCGTTTTTTCTCATGGAGTATGGCCTACATTATTGAAAAGATGATGTTAAAAATAAACGCATAAAGAGTGATCGGTGAGCATCAGAGAGAAAAAGAGATAGTGTGAGAGAAGGTGATAGATAGTAGGAAAAAGAAAAAGAGATAGAGAATGTTGGTCTCATCCTCGCCACGCGAAAAAGGGGGGGATCGATGGTGGTCGCCATTTTGAAAGCTCCTCGTAACGCCACTTAATAGATTATCCGTACGGTCGTCGCGGCGATTGCACGCAAACCCTACTTCCGGTTAGACTTGGCAGCTCTCCGAGGTCTGTGCCTGTTGCACACGAGGATAATTCGCTTTCCCCACTTGCTTCACTTCCGCCCTCTTGACACCCACCCCTAATCCACCCTCGTTTTCCTTCTTGGCCTCTCATCCGACCATTTCGTGAGTCTCTCCGGGGGTCTTTCAACCGAAATTCCAGGTTTTTTTGCCACGAAACATCTCTCCCTCTCGTTAGCCTTCGTGCACTCCTAACGATCCAAGATCTCCACCTAGGACGTGAGTCCTTTCTTGAGTTATACTACAAGTATGTACTTATAATAGTTGTACACTCTAGGGTGAAAGCAGCACTCGTTAGGCTTCTGGTGTAGTTACTGAGCTGCTTTGTTAAATTTCAAGAGGTTCTTAAATTTTATGAGGATGCAGGAATACTCCTTGTTAAGAATTTTTCATTTAATCACTCCTTTCATTCTAAAAATTTCTAGAAAAATTGCCTTTGACTTCAAAAGGCACATATGTGTTCCCTTGACTAAAGAATTTTTTTCAAGAAAAACACTTGAGTAATTTCATTCAAGGATGTGTCATTTTAAAGCGGAAAGACTTACGCTTCTAATTATTAAATTCAAATTCTCAAACTCTTCCCCTGACACCCTCCTTGAGCTGTCAAATAGAGCGAATTTTGCAGCTTTTTATTTGTTATTATTTGGGTGAACATTTTTTTCCTACATCCTTCTCAGAATATAAATCAAAGAGTATAAACTTTAATTGAAGAATAAACGGCTAAAAATGAATAAGCCTATTTAAAAAAAAATATTTATATAAGCATAAATTCTATATATTTAGGATTTTAGGAATCCGTCTGTCATTGTTATATTTAGAAAAAATATTATTAGGTAAAGAATTCCCATTTTTAAAATATTGTACTTTACCAAAACTGCATAAGTCCAAAGAAAATTCTTTTTTATTTACAATTTATTATAATTTATTGCAGATTTATGAACCTTATGAACAGTTTCTTAAAAATATGCAAAAAATTCCACGATTTATAAAAAATTAACCACGTTTTAACAGTATTTTATAATAAAATATAGAGAAGTTACAAAAATGAAGATTTTAAAATAAAAAAAATCATTTGAGGGGATTAAATATGATACACAGTAGTCATATTTATACGAAATACTTTTATTTATTTTTTTCCACGTTTCAAACTTGAAAAATCTGTTCATAAGCGGACAAAAGTGAATAAGTCCATTTTAATTTTGTTAATTACTTCAATACGGGACTAGGTAAATATTATTTCTCTCTCCGATATTTATTGTGGATACCAACTAATTTTAATGCTGAAGTTAGAATTTAGATGTTATTATTCGTTTTCAAGATACAGCATTTTTGCAATTATCTCAAAAACATGAAAAATGCCACGGAGAAAATTTGCTCGGTAATCATTACCGAAATTAGTGGTGAAATTTGGATATAGTGGCGTTTCAGTATAATTTCGTCTAGTATCAGTATTATTGATTAGTTTTTTAGGAGTACATTATGTACAGTACATTAAAAAAATATGAAGTAGCACTGTAATTTTTCAAGTCGTGCAATGTAATAGGTGGAAGGTAATAATTAAGGTGAATAATATAATAAATGAGGAAGTATTCAACAGAAAACACTATCAACAAAATAAAATTTCTTCCAAGATAAATTGAAAATTTCAAAATAGTCGCATTAAATTTTCGCTTCTACTTTCTAAAGAGATTTTTTAATCAACAAAAGCGCTTGGCCATGCTTGCCGGTTTTGGCAGTGCCTTCTCACAAATGATGATACATTCTACTGGTTAGTATATTATAAGAACGATTCAAATCTATACTCCCAGCGTCGTGCGTGCGATTCGTCGGTTGTAGCGATATAGTTTTATATGTGTGTTAGTCATAGTAATAGGTTTATTTATGTATGCGTACTACAGTTTAACTTTGTAAGTTACTAATATTAAAATTGTATGTATATGAAGCATATTAGTTGGTGGGTTTTGATGTATTTGTAGAACTTATATATACGTTAATAACGAGATTATTTTTATTATTCTGTACCGCACGGCTTGGTAAATTCTCAAGTCCGTGACCGTAACTCTTCTTGTATATTCGGGGCATTCTCTTGAGCTGCACCTTGCATTGTACCGAGAGGTTTGGTAAACAGTTCAGTCCATGCAAAATACTTTCTCCTGTGCTTTTAGGAAAATATACCTATCATTTGTTATAAATCCCTTCGCAGCTCGTTAGATTTTCGTGTAATTCCTTTTTCAGTGCTACACGTGAAAATTTGCCGAAACGTCACAATATCCAAATTTCAACACAACTTTCGGTAAAGATTACCGATCAAATTTTCTCCGAATGGATTTATACACTTTTCGCCGCGTACTCCTCAATTTTGTTTATAGTAATTTCTAATTCGACATCTCTATTCCTAAGTTATGATGGATGAAAATTCACAACCCCCATATGTAAATTAAAATTTAATTTTTATGCCTTTAAAATAACTCCAAAGTGCCTTAGAGGTCAACTCAAGGTCATTGACGGTCATCAAGGCCAAAAATGTTTAGTTGCGATCGTCAAGGGGTTAAACGAGGGATTTCGAAGAGATTTCAAAAGAATTCCAGGATTCGACATGCAATTTTTTTGATGTGTTGCTTTCACATTTGTCAATTTTAATTGATTCATTTACATAGAACCTGCACTCTTTAAATCTGAATTAGTAGTTTTTTACTAATGAAATAGTGCCGAATCGTTTACCAATTGCTTTAATAAGCATTTCTACT
>JBAGKK010506013.1:1688-14364 GCA_037177015.1 Euceroptres primus | reverse complement strand
TATATATATAATTTATATTTACTTAAATTTATGTTTGCTTATAACTTCCAACCATTTTCTAATTTTCAAACCCTGTTTTTTATTTTCTAATTTTGATTCAGCACCCAATTTTCCATTTTTCAAACTTTCTATTAAACACAGCAGATATCAGAAGTAGATATAAAAGTACAAATAGTAGAATATCAAAAGTAGATATAAAAGTACAATCAGTAGGATATCAAAAGTAAAATAAAAGCGTGTTAAAAAATGTGGGCGGTGGAATTTAAAAATTAGGAAAGTAGAATTTTTGAATTTATTTTCGGTAAATCAGAAATTGAAACAGCAATTTTTTTTATTTATTTAATTTTTTTCTTACCATCGTCCATTATAGCTGTTGTAACATTTTTCCCGGTAACGCCCTGTGCCCAAGCAGCTTCGACATTTAGGTCCAGCTTCGGTTTGCCTCCATTTTGCCCAGTGTTTTTCAAGTACCATTGATATTGAAAATATGGATCAGTTGGATCCCGACTGGCAGGATTTGAAGGGTCCTTAATTTGAAACAATGGCACTAATTTATCAACACTTAGCGGTTTATATCCCCTTTTTACTCGTTTGAATCCGGGCTGTTGCACAGCTGTATGAATCTGTTAAGAAAATAAAGGAAGAAATAAAGATACAAAATTAAATGATTTATTACATACAAAATTAGATGATTTAGTGATTTTAAATTGAATTTTCAAGCATACAAGGATTTTTACTTTTTATATGTTTAGGAATAATTTTTTTACCAGAGGATCCACTTTTAATTTTCTCATATGGGGCACGGATCTTTTGCTTCTTGCATGAGGAAGGGCTCTGTGTACGAAATGATATTCAGTTTGACTTCCCAGAACCTGAAACAAATTTCAATATTCCATAATTTTTTGATTAAATATCTTTTTACATTCTCATCATCATATGGGCAATTCTTTTGTTGGTTACGTTACAGTTTCACACACATTTTTCGAATTAACTTTTTTTGGTTATTTTTTGGGGTATTCCGGTTTTAGTTTATTGAAAGGCACTAAAAAAACTCTTCAAAATGAGCATTCAACTGAAAAAAATTTTCAATAGAAGCCGAGAAATTGCAATTTCAAGAGCGTTGGAGCGTTACAAGTTTCCGTCGAAAAAGTGTAACGTTCCAGCGCTCTTGAAATTGTAATTTCTCGGCTTCTATTGCAATTTTTTTTCAGTTGAATGCTCATTTTGAAGGGTTTTTTAGTGCCTTTAAATAAACTAAAACTCGAACATCCAAAAACTAAAAAAAAAAGTTATTTCGAAAAATGTGCGTGAAACTGTAACGTGAAAATTGCCCATATGAAAAGATATTATTTAATTTATATCCTTACTGATTTATATTTTTATTGATTTATATATTGTTTAATTTATATATTTTTAAATTATATATCTTTTCGAATAAAATATATTGATACATGTAAAAGAAAGAATTAAATACGCCTACAAAAAAATGAAGAATATGCAATAAAGTATGCATATGAAAAATTATCGGAATGTGGGTATCAATATCGACTTTTTATTTACTTCTCTTCAAAGTTATGTACTCGAGTGAAGCTCTCGAAGGATATTTTTCATACAAACCACGAAGTTCAACAAAAAAATAAGACATGGTTACGCAAGATCATATTGAACGTTTTCTTTCCCTGTCTTTGGAATTTAAAGAAGGGGAGAGGCCAGAGTAGAGAATAGAGAATAGAAAGAAAATATATAAGAAAATATATAAGGGAACGTCGTAAGCAGACGTAAGATGTCATTGCGAAGCTGGAAATTCAAGACCTATTTCAATATATACTACTCTCCTCGAGCGACTATTGGTAATTTATTTCTTCAGCATATATCTATATATCGTAAAAACTATTCTCAAGAGATATAACAAGATAAATTCAATTGCAGGCGTATAAAAAGCGATATTGTTGTCACTCGTTAAAAGCAAAGAGGTTGCTCTAAAAAATTTATTGCTGCAGTAGATTTTATTGTGACCACTGGAAAAATATAATTGGTTGAGCCAACTATAATTTTTGAAATATGGTACTACAGATTTATCAAATATGTTACAGACTTTTCTGTATGTTACAGACCTTTCTGTATGTTATTTATATTCAAGAAGGAATTTATATGGGTTATCATATGAATGACACTATCCATATGGGAACTTGTATGCTTTCCTTGTGGAAGGTCACATTATTTCTCAGACGGATCTGATTTCCCAAAACTATATGTTTCATTTTAAAATGAAAAAAACTAAAATAAAAGTTTAACAAAATATTGTTTTTCTCTTGAAATTTCCGAACGACTTTTAGAACTGTTTTATGGCTTTGAATTTTTATTAACGCATCGGAATGGCCTATTCGCAAGTATAGCTTTCGGTGTTTAAACGTATTTAAAGAGAGTTTTATGGTGTTACCCATAACGAAGAAATAAAATTCACTGTAAAGTTCAAGCAAGAAACTACAAATTTTCTGTGATTTAAAAAAAATGTTACTGTTTTAACTTTTAACAATGTGACATCAGTTTTTGCATCGTTTGGCTTATAAATGCAGAAACTTAACAAGGTGTTGAAAAGTTATTAAATGAAGCTTCATTTAATAACTTTTCAACAATCACTTTTTTAAGATATTAATTTTAAGCTATAAGCTGTTATCAATAAATATTGTAAAACAAGTGTATGACAAGAAAACAAGTAAATACAACAAGTACAACAAGTAAATATTGTATAACTTAATTTATCGTTTCATAATTATTATTAAAAAGTTTTAATAAAGTTTTAACAATAAATATTGTATGACTTAATCAATTTCTCGTTTCATAATTATTATTAAAAAGTTGTAATAAAGTTTTAACAATAAATATTGTATAACTTAATCAATTTATCGTTTCATAATTACTATTGAAAAGTTTTGATCAAAACCAAATATCTGCACAAAATTTCAGTTAATGGATTTGACTTGTAATTCAGTTGAGATACTTTTCTAATTAAAAAGTGATTGAATTTTGAAACCACTTCTGAGAGTGTTACGGGTGAGTTTTAATATATTATTTGATGTCATCCCTCGTTTACTTTTTCTTTTCGTGCGTCATACACTGTCGCAACTTACTACTTATCATAATTCATGAATGGACCTAAAAATATCTGAAGATACTGCTTCTTAGTTGGCAATAACTGTCAAAAAAGTGAGTGATATGGGATATATATTGAGAATTTCATATAAATTTATGAAATACTGTTACTAAAGCCAATTTTCTCAAAATAAAATTAAAAAAAAGAATAAATTTTTAGCATTGTCAGCAACTGGAAGTCAAATTCTCACAACTCAAAAGGTGTTGCAAATTTAACTTTTATCTAGCTTTTTACATTCTCACCTCAGTATTATTAATTTTTTATATTATATTTTATTTGTATTATATTAATTTGTACTTAATTATTACACTTTATTTTATTTCTTAATTATATTTTTATATATTATATACAGGAATCGGTTGATATTCAGTAAGAGTCTACGTTTCAAAAATCCATATGGAACCTTAGTTTTAGTTTTATTATTAATAATAAATGGAACCTTAGTTTTAGTTTTATTATTAATAATAAATGGAACCTTAGTTTTAGTTTTATTATTAATAATAAATAAATAGAACCTTAGTTTTAGTTTTATTATTAATAATAAATAGAACCTTAGTTTTAGTTTTATTATTAATAATAAATGGAACCATAGTTTTAGTTTTATTATTAATAATAAATGGAACCTTAGTTTTAGTTTTATTATTAATAATAAATGGAACCATAATTTTAGTTTTATTATTAATAATAAATGGAAACTTAGTTTTAGTTTTATTATTAATAATAATTGGAACCTTAGTTTTAGTTTTATTATTAGTAATATATTAATTTGAATATATAATTTGCAATTTCTAATTTATATTTAATATTTTTATTTCATTTTTAAAAAGTTTTCAGGGCTAATGGGCCCTTCAGGGAAAAAATAAAGGTGAACAATACAGGCTTTGATGGTCAGTGTAGTAAGAATAAACTGGAACTAAGATAATTGGCGATAATTTAATATCTACAACAAAGTTAGCTCAATCAAATTAACGTACGATAGAAAATCTAAAATTAAAAGGGAAAAATCTATCTTCTAAAATGTTTACTCAAAATTTGTAGTGAAAAGCGTATAAATAAAAAAGAAAAAGTATAGCTCATTTTTTACAAAGAGAAAAAAAATCTGTAGGATTTACAGAATTTTATGCAAACACAACACAAGTACAAAAATTCCGGTTTTATCTTCTAAGATTTACTTATAGATTACTTATAAGATACTTATAATACTTATAATTATAATTATATTATATTATAATTATAATTTACTTATAAGATTTTACGCTGTCGAAATGTATATAATATTAAAACTCTGTACGAGGTCCTTAATTTTTGTTTCTCTGCTGTTATATTTTTTTTATTTTTGGAAACAAGAAAAAATCTACCTCGGAATCTAAAAAAATCTACCTCTACAGAATTTTACCTGAATACAAGTGCAACTATTTCTGTTGATTTTACTGGTACTTTCTGTAAATTTTGCAGAATTTTCTGTAAATCTTATACAATTTTCAGTCTCTCTCTCAATCTAAATTAGTGAAAAGTGAGCTACTAATTTACTTTAGCGACTAATAATTAGTTGTATTTCACTATTTCTTTTAGTAGTTTTCAACTTTCCACTAAAGTTTTAGTAAAAAATTACTAAATTGTTCACTAAAGTAAATTATTGGCTTACTTTTCACTAATTCACTTTTAGAGAGGTAAATCTTAGACAATTTTAAGCAAACCTTGCAGATTTTTAATATAATTAACAGAAAAACGTTTGTTGTCAACATTAGTTTGTAAATTTAAATTAACCAAGCATATCTAAAAATAAATAAATTAAAAGTAATAAAATAAATCAATCAATTAAGTAATAATTTGTAATAAAAAATTACTAGTATTGCTAATGTTAAACAGGTATTTGAAAAGCTATTGATTTGTTTATAATTTATATTATTGTTTTATTATTATTTTAAAAAAATAAACAGCAAAAACTGGTACAATTTTTTTATAAGGATCAAAAACATAACAGATTTCACAGATGTGGTAATTTGACAGATTAAACGAAACGTAAATAATATCTTTAAATTCTGAATAAGTTCTACTTATATAATAAGTTAATAATAAGCTACCAATAGTTAATAATAAGTTAGTATTTAATAAGTTACCATAAAAGTATTTTACCATTTTCTCAACATCCTGTATAATAAGTTAGTAATAATCTAATAATAAGTCCTACTTATTATTCAGAATAATAAGTTCGACTTATTATTCAGAAAAAAATCAACAGAAAATAAACAAATCAATCATAAACTCTGTGAAAAGTTTATAATTACATCATCTCAATAACGATTAAACTTTTTTTAAAAAAAAAGTCAACTTCATCGTAAATATGTGTTCAATATGGAACATTAATCTAGAAATAAAAACTGTATCCAACAATTATTAAAGAAACTGGTCCCTTCAACTATAAATCATACTCATAAAATAGATTTAACCGAAAAACATTTTTCCGCATTCACCTTGAGCTGACATTGTGAAAAAACATGACTTTCGAACTTTAATTGTCTCATAACACCCATGGGACATTGATAAAGTCTTCAAGATTAATTGTTATGCCACTACACTGAAGATAAAAAAAAGGAAATGGTCCTCAACCGGCCGGCCATTGTCATCAGTCCCGACGTCATCGACCCATACAAACAAGCACATAAATTATCGCGCAGAATCCCCCTCACCCCCTTAAAAAAAAAACGAGAAAAAAATTTACAAGACTTTTAAATTATTGTAAATATTTCTCTCTCTTCCATCTCCATATTGTTTATCACTGTGAGAAATATTCTGGTTGAAACTTTAAATATTTTATAGTTGAAGTGTTATATAACTGAATAGTGTTATATAACTGAATAAACTTTCCACTAAAAGTAAATTAATTTTTAACCAAAGGAAATTAATTTTCAACCAAAATGAATGAACTTTCAATCAAAAAGTAAATGAATTTTCAACCAACAGAAAATGAATTTTCAACCAACAGAAAATGAATTTTCAACCAAAAGTAAATGAATTTTCAATCAAAGGAAGTGAATTTTTAGCCAAAGGAAATGAATTTTCAACCAAAGGAAATTAATTTTCAACCATAGGAAATTAATTTTCATCCTAAATGAATGAACTTTCAATCAAAAAGTAAATGAATTTTCAACCAACAGAAAATTAATTTTCAAAATGAGTGGTTTTTCAACCAAAAGTAAATGAATTTTCAACCAAAGGAAAACAATTTTCAACCAAAGGAAAGAACTTTCATCCAAAATGAATGAATTTTCAACTAAAAGTAAATGAATTTTCAACCAACAATAAATGAATTTTCAACCAACAATAAATAAATTTTGAATCAAAATAATGAACTTTTAACTAAAAGTAAATGAATTTTCGACCAAAATGAATGAACTTTCAATCAAAAAGTAAATGAATTTTCAACTAACAGAAAATGAATTTTCAACCAAAAGTAAATGAATTTTCAATCAAAGGAAATGAATTTTCAACCAAAGGGAATTAATTTTCAACCAAAGGAAATTAATTTTGAACCAAAGGAAATTAATTTTCAACTAAAATGAATGAACTTTCAATCAAAAAGTAAATGAATTTTCAACCAACAGTAAATGAATTTTCAACCAAAATAATTAATTTTTAACTAAAAGGAAATAAACTTTCAACCAAAATGAATGAATTTTCAACCAAAAGTTAATGAATTTTCAATCAAAAGGAATGAATTTTCAACTATAAAATAAATCAATTTTCAGTTATAAAATAAATGAATTTTCAACCACAATTAATGAAAAGTAGTTGAATTTTCAAGACATTCCCAACAGTGATACATTTCACTTAAAAAGGAGAATATAAAAACTTTTTTGATTAAGAAAATGCGTTTTCTTCTCCATATTTGATAAAATGTGTTCTTGGATTTATAATGAAAACTTGGATCAGTAAATTTTTTTTCGAATGCCGACACGTAAACCATTCTCTTGGTTCAATGTTACTTAAATGTTACTTCAATGTTACTTCAATGTTACTTCAAAGTTACTTAAAATTGTTAAACTTGGGATGGATTAAATTTAGTAAAATTTGTCTGTATTTAACAAAGTGAAATAGATTTGATTTTAGGTAAAATTTTTCTGAATTTAAGAGTCAATTCTGACATTCATCAGGTAACGCGGTATTAAATTTAGATCAACATTGCTATTAAATCCAGACTAATTTTACTGAATTGAATCCAAATCATTTTAAGGTGCAACAATTTTAAGTATCTTTTTTTTACTCTGCAGTGTCTAAGCCAATTTTACCAATTTTTTATATCCAACATAGGAAACACTGAGAAAACTGTTTGGTTCGGGTAACAAAATAATTTTTTTTTATTTGTGCAACAAAATTTTTTTGGTGGTTCAACCAAATTTTTTTTCACAACTTAAACGTTTCTTTAAAACCAACAAAACGTTTTGTTGAGCGAACAAAACAACATTTTATTACACCATTTTTTTCCCTTTTTTCAGTTTCTTTTTTTTTCTTTTTGTTACACAAACGCTGATCTTCATTCTAACGCCTAATCCAAACTCAAATAGATTTGCAACAAAAATGAGTCTTAGAAAAAAATGAAATAACTCTTTGATTAGGAATTTACATTTCTCAATGTACCACTTTACGCAAAGAAAAATTAAATTCTTTGTAAAAAAAAGGCTTAAACATGAACTTCAAATTGCCAACTTCAACTTTCCAGCTCTTTAGAGACAAAGGTACATCAAAAAAAAGAGGGAGAAAAGGAACAAACAGAGTCAATCGTAATCCAACCTCTCACTCACTTCTATTTGTACCTTTGCCTCTAAAGAGCCAGGAAAGTTATAGTCACGAAATTTGCAGTTCACACTGTTAGAAATGATCTTAAATTTAATATACACATAATTTTTAAGATTAATGTACATGTTATTTTAATATACGTTTTTAATTAATATAATTATTATAATTTTAATATACTGTATCTTAGCTGAAGATTAATTTCAATGTACATGAAACTTACACATTTATATTTTACACATTTATATTAGGGATACACATTTAATATTACACATTTGATAGTAGGGATAAGATATTTTCGTATACATTTATATTAAAACTAATACATTTTGTTCTAGGGAGAAGATATTTTTGTATTAAATTTAATATGCGTGTGTATTATATAAAAACTGATAAATTTGGTACTAGGGATAAGATATTTTTGTATTAAATTTAATATGCGTGTGTGGCATATTTGCTTCCTACACCGTATGTGAAGCTTAATACAGATTTTTCTAACACTGCACGTTTAAGCCTTTTTTACAAAGATTATAATTTTTCCTTGCAAAAGGTGGTTCATTAGGAAAGGTAAATTCCTAATTTAAAAAATATTAAATGGAGAGACATTAAGCCCCATACTGTTCAGAAAATTCATTTTTCGACAAGGTTCTCAGTCGTCCGAAAAAATGAAATAACAATGCAAAATTCAACTGATTCTTAGTCGTCCGAAAAAATGAAATAACAATGCAAAATTCAACTAGTTCTTAGTCATCCGAAAAAATGAAATAACAATGCAAAATTCAACTGATTCTTAGTCGTTCGAAAAAATAAAATAACAATGCAAAATTCAACTGATTCTTAGTCGTCCGAAAAAATGAAATAACAATGCAAAATTCCACTGTTTCTTAGTCGTCCGAAAAAATGAAATAACAATGCAAAATTCAATTGTTTTAAATTATTCAAAATGAGATGCAACAAAATTCACACCAATAGTTTTCTGTGTTAAATATTATTTAGAAACATTACCAATGAGACTTACCGGTCCCAGATTGACGAAACCGTTTCGGGCAGCGACAAAATCGGCAACATGTCGTTCGGCCGGTTCGCGCATTTTCACCAGAAATGTGTTGGTGAAGACCTCGGCCTTGACGCGGTCACAAAAGACCGCGAGAAGGATCACAAAAACGCCGAGGAAGCAGACGGACCGCCGATGGCCCATCGTTATTGATGAAAATGGATCGACATCGATGGACTGGCAATTAAAATTGCTCGGGTGATTTCGCGATCTGATGGTTCTGTGGTCACAGCTGGATTTGGATTTTTTTCTGGTACAACTGATGGTGGCTGGACCAATGATCTGATCAATGGCACAATTTCTGATGACAGAGGCGCTGCAAAATTTGTATGGGGTTCGCGTGATCGCAGATAGGACACGTGCTTTACCCATGCTCGCCCGAAATCGACTGCGATATGCTACCACACTTTCTGCGCCTGCAGTCTTACCAAACGTCAAGATCGAAGGCCTTCCCCGAGAGTTAAGGGTTGTCTTCCTCGCTCCCGCGACCCAATGAACGTGTCGAGTAGCGTTTTCTCGCGTTGCGCACTCCTCGATCCCCAACGTCACTCGTATCTGTTAAATTTGCTCAGAATCTCAGATAAAAAGTCCAACTTCCATCTTTTATACAATTCACTTCTTCTTCTTATCTTTGAGAATTTAAAATAACTTAGAAAATAGAAATTACACTGTCTAAAGTTTAAATTTCGTACGTATGCATGCACTTTTTTGTATGCACGTTTTACGTCTTTTTTGAATGCCTGAATGAAATTGGAGAAGTGTATCGTTTTTGAGACTTTTTTGTGGTAGAAAGGAGAAAAAGTGAAACGATAACACGGTTTTCATGCGGGCAGATGACTCACGTGGTAACGGCGTCGTTATCGAGCGTCGACGCGTGACGTCACGCGCCCTATTGATTTGGTGAAAAAGGTAGAGGCGCCAACGACTATTGTAATGGGCTCATGAACAAGAAGAGCGATTGAGCAGATTGCATAACCTTCTAAAGTATGGGATTTAATAATAACGTTTATTCTTTTTTCTAGGGAGTTTATTGATTTCGATGTTGCTGAGATGAGTTTGGTGGACAGGGGCAAATTTTATGACGAAATGAGTCGTAAAAGTTGGTTTTAGGAAGTAGAGATGATTTTTATACGTATTTTTATTGGATTTAGATAATAATAATGTAAAAATAGAATCGACTTTTGATAAGGGGTTGTAATGGCTGAAAATGATATCAAATTTGGGCAACGCGGTAAATTTGGGAAATGATGTTGAATTTTAAGTAGTAAGTAGTAATAGTCAATGTATAATCAGACACATGTAATAGAATTGAAAAATTGAAGATAAAATGTACGAAATACGTATAAATTGATGTAAATATTTATAAAAATAAGGTGTTGAGCCATTTTAAGTAGTAATAGTCAATGTTTAGTCAGACACATTTAATAGAATTGAAAAATTGAAGATAAAATGATCGAAATACGTAAAAATCATTATAAATATTTATAAAAATAAGGTGTTGATAAATTTCTAAAATTTTAAGCAATAAGAGTCATGTATTATTTAGTCATTTAAGTAATAAGAGTCAATTTATAGTCAGACACATTTAATGGAATTGAAAAATTGAGGATAAAATGAACGAAATAAGTATAAATTGTTATAAATATTTATGAAAATAAAGAGTTGATAAATTTTTAAAATTTTAAGTAGTAAGAGTCAATATCTAGTCTGGCACATTTAATAGAATTGGACAATTGAAGATAAAATAATGAAATACCAATAAATTGGTACAAATATTTGATAAAAAATTCTTGAAATTTTGAGTATAGTAAAAGTCAATGTCTAGTCAGTCACATTTAATATAATTGAAAAATTGAAGAAGATGAACGAAATTCCGATAAATTGGTATAAGACATTGATAAATTTTGGAAAATTGGTATAAATATTTAGACAAGAAGGACATTGATAAATTTTGGAAAATTGGTATAAATATTTACACAAACAAGGCATTGATAAATTTTGGAAAATTGGTATAAATATTTACACAAGAAAGGCATTGATAAATTTTGGAAAATTGGTATAAATATTTACACGAAAAAAGCATTGATAAATTTTTGAAATTTTAAGTAGTATGAGTCAATATCTAGTCTGGCACATTTAATAGAATTGGACAATTGAAGATAAAATGAACGAAATACCGATAAATTGGTACAAATATTTGATAAAAAATTCTTGAAATTTTGAGTATAGTAAAAGTCAATGTCTAGTCAGCCAAATTTAATATAATTGAAAAATTGAAGTTAAGATGAACGAAATACCGATAAATTGGTATAAATATTTACACAAGAAAGGCATTAATAAATTTTGGAAAATTGGTATGAATATTTACACGAAAAAAGCTTTGATAAATTTTTGAAATTTGAAGTAGTAAAAGTCAATATCTAGGCAGGCATATTTAATATGATTGAACAATTGAAATTAAATTGAAGGAAGTACCGATAAATTGGTGTAAATATTTATACAAATAAGGTGTTAATAAATTTTTGAAATCTTAAGTGGTAAGAGACAATGTCTAGTCAGGCACATTTAGTAGAATTGAAAAATGGAAAATACAATGAATTAAATACCGATAAATTGGTATAAATATTTACATAAATAAGGTTTTGATAAACTTTTGAAATTTCAAGTAGTAAGAGTCAATGTCTAGTTAGACACATTTAAAGGGTTGATGAAAGGTATAATTAATATACTAATTTATACTACATTATTATTAATATAAGTTGAAATTTTAAGTAGTATAACATAATATTAATGATAACAATAATAATCATTCAAAGATTATTATAATTTATATAATATATGAAAATATTATCGTAAAATTTCGTAAGGTTTCGTACTATTTTGGACAGAAACTACTAAAAACTAGTCGAATTTATAATTAATGTGTGACGAAAATTAATTAGAGAAGGATTATGAGTTATTTGTTTAATTTAAGTTTCAATTAGCAGTTTTAATTTTTCAACTATATATATATATATATATATATATATATATATATATAAAATTAAATTAATATTATTTATTATTATTGTATTAATTATTATAGATTAAAGATATGTTTGCCCTTTCCATAGCTTTTAAAAATTAAAACCTTAAAATTCCCAATGATTTCCACAAATTAAATCGATAAACTTTGATTTCTCTTAAAATAAAGTAATAGTAAAAAATATTAATTTCTGGAAGAAAATGAAATAAAGCTGGTAAATTCATCATTTTTAGGGCTCCCAGTGCAAATATTTTTTAAAACGAAACAAAAATTAATTAAGGACTTAATTCATCATTTTTAGGGCTCCCAGTGCAAATATTTTTTAAAACGAAACAAAAATTAATTAAGGACTTGAAAAATTAAATTTAAAGCTTTTGCAAAAAATTCCAGGACTGTTTAAAATTGAAGCCTTCAAATTCAATGATTTACAGAAATTAAATCGGTAACTATAATTTCTTAAAGCTTTCCGATTTTTAAAATATCAAATGAAAAATCAATTTAAAAATTAAAATCTTCAAATTCAATGATTTACAGAAATTAAATCCGTAACTATAATTTTTTAAAGCTTTCCAATTTTTAAAATATCAAATGAAAAATCAATTTAAAAATTAAAATCTTCAAATTCAATGATTTACAGAAATTAAATCCG
>JBAGKK010506002.1:0-14364 GCA_037177015.1 Euceroptres primus | reverse complement strand
TATATATAGACGATATATATATATATATATATATATATATATATATATATATATCGAAATTGCCACGTAAAGTTTTATTTCTCTTTTTTTCCCAGCAAACGTCACACACATTATGTTACATATATACACAAGTATGCATTTCTGTATGTGTGGCATATCATACAAGAAGGATGCGGAACTGCGTTCCTCAGTTTCCGGTTTCCTTTGCTCAGTCTCCGCCTCTCGTATATAACGCATCACGTTATAGGAGAAAGGTTTACGAGCGCGACAGTCGCGGCCTTACCGCATCGTATTTCCCATTTGCACTAGCGTGTGTTCTTAAGTTTTTTCATCCGACGTGATGATACTTACTACTTCATGGTACTTAATTTTATTTTATTTCTCACGTCCCCTACATCTGATACACACACGGACACAGAAGATAATCAGCTCACTAATAAGGAAACGCATTTGCCAATAGGAAGTGAGGAGCTTATTAATATCAGAGGTCAGGAAATTTTTCCTCGACATATCTTCTTAAAGAAGGGATATTTGAAGTCCTTAAAGAAACAAGAAATCTCTATAAAAAAGTTACAATATTATAGAATCAAGTTTAAAAAAATTCGAACAGACAACTTGTCCCAGAGTAAAGAGAATTCTGAATGACTGCGATAGAATTAAATTAGATTTGAAATCGAGGAATGAGACTCAAAAAATCTTACTGATTTCAATAAAATGCATTTTTCAATCTGATAAATTATTTTGTCAGCAATTCAAATTGATTAAACAGGCCTGCCAGCGACGTTCAAGATTGAAAAGGGTGACCAAAAAGTGATCAACAAATTTTTTGATTAGATTTCCGAATTATCCATTATGAAACTGACGAATTTTTAAATTTTCAACAAGTGAAATTACAGAAATAAGTCTGATGCAATTCTCCAGAATCTTACAAAAAATCTTCCGATTCCTGTCTGGAATCTAAAAAATATTCCACAAATTTCTGGTCTTTCGAAATCTTTGGAACTCTCTAAAATTTTACAAAATCGTTCATGAAACCTTCTATAACTTTTGACAATCTTTTAGAATTATCTAGAATACTTATTTTGAATTGTCCAAATACTTGTAGATTCAATCAATTTTCTCAAATCCCTCAAAATCCTTTAGAATCTTCTATGTTTTTAACAATTCTTTTAGACTCTTCCAGAGGCTTCTTGATTCTTCCAGAATCTTATAAAATCCTCAAGCATTTTGTAGGACCTTCTAAGAAAATCTTGCAGGATCGTTTAAACTTTTTCAAAGATATCCAGAATTTTTCAGTCTTCTAAAATCTTTTAAAATTTTCAAATACATCCCAAAATTCATTATAATTCTCAAAAATATTCTACCCTGTTTCAGTATCTTTTGGAATCCTCAAAAATCTTTTGAATTCTGCCATAAACTTGTCAAATCTTCTAATCTCTTCCAGATTTTTTATAGATTTTCAAAAAGTCTATAGAATTTTAGAAGGATTCTGAAAACAGTTTAGAAGGATTTTACAAGATAATTGGAGTCTTTTGTAGATTTTAGAGGGTTTTAAATACTTCTGAGAATTCTGGAAATTCTAAATTTCTGAATATTCTTGAGGATTCTAGAAGTTTCTGAAAAACTAGTACATCTTTTAGAATATTAAAAAATTTTAAGATGTTCTTTAATATTTTATACGATTATTATAGGGGAACCCAAAAACCTGTAAAATATTATGGAAGAATCCCAAAGAATCTAGAAGATTAAAGAAGATTCTGGAATAGTCTCGAATATTTTGGAGAATTTTTAGAGATTTCAGATAAATTTTAAAGATTCTAGACGATTTGAAAAAATTTCGGGAATCTTGCAGATTTTGGAGGAATCTAGAAGATTCTGGAAATCTTTAGAAGAATCTAGAAGGATATGGAGGAGTTCAGAATATTTTAGAGGATTTTATAAGATTCTAGAACACTTTAAAATATTTTGCAAAATTTAATAAGATGTTGAAAAAATTACTGAATATTAAAAAGACTCTAAACGAGTCTGGAAGATTAAGGATTAGTCTAAAATTCTAGAGAATTCTAACAGATTCAAACTTTTTTTGTTGTTGATATGGAAGATTTAAGAAGAATTTGGAGATTTTTGAAGCAGTCTCAAGGATTCTTGAACAATTTTCCAAAGTATTTTAACAGATTTGAAATAAATTTTGAAGATTTTGTAGGATGTAAGGAAATTTTGGGAGTCTTTTGTAGATTTTAACGGGTTATATCACCTTGACGTACTGAAAAAGAGGCTTTTTTTAGGAATTTTTTTCTCTGCTACTAATAAAGCAACAAAAAAATTGTTTAAGGGTTTATTCTATATGTCATTAGGTATACAAAACAATTTTCTTTTTTTTTATTTAATACAAAATGGCGGCGTAGGAGTAGCTAAATCGAAACCATGTTTTTCAATTTGGTGGGCAGTATAACTCAAGCAATTTTCATCTGATTGATTCGAAATTTAAACTGTAGCTTCTTAGATAGATTATCTAAAGCGGTACATAAGATTATTAAAAAATATTAATTTTTTTCAAAATAGCAGCAGTTTGAAAAACAATTTTTTTCAGTAAGAAATCGACCTTAATTTGTTTATAAAAAATGTTATTGTCAATCTTAAAAATGGTATGTAACGCTTTAGATAATCTATCTAAAAAGCTACAATTAAACTTTCAAGTCAATCGAATGAAAATTGCTCGAGTTATGCTTCCCACCAAATTAAAGAACATGGTTGCGCTTTAGCTACTCCTACTCCGCCATTTTGTACTAAATAAAAAAAACTGTTTTGTATACCTAATGACATATAGAATAAACCCTTAAAACCATTTTTTGTTGATTTATTAATAGCGGAGAAAAAAATTCCTTAAAAAAGCCTCAGTTTTCAATACGTCAAGAGGATTTTCGAATTATAAACCTTTAGAATGTTAAAAACCGTCGCATTTCAGCATGGCAATAACTTTCATCGGAGAACGAAATTTAAAAAAAAATGTTTCCATTTTCAACGAAAAAAAGTGAGAAAAGTGATAAAAATGGTTGAAAAGTGGAAAAAGCGACCAAATTCAGAAAAAGTGATTAACAGTGACCTCTTCTAAAAAAAACCAATAAGCAAAAGTGAAAAAATTGACTCGCTGGTAGACGCATGTTTAATGAATTCGACTTGCTTAAGTTAGCGTGAAGGAACATTTATTAGCTTCTAATTAAGTTGAATTAGGTTGAAAGGTGAATAATAAATAATTTCAAATTATGACCCAAATAAAGAATGAAATTTTAACGATTTTCTAGTAACTCGATAGGTATTGAAATCTCAATGAAAAGTCTTTTTAATTTGAATAAATTAAACTTCACTTCTTACTTCGATAAATTATTCTGTTTGAGTAATAAAAATTCATTTAATGAAAATAATTCTCTGACTGGGGTGAATAAAAATTTATTAGCAAACAATAAAACTGTGTTAGGGTGAAAGTTGAATAAGAAATTTCCGAGGGTAAACTCCGTTTATACATCCTTAATATACAAACTCGCTTTATCAGAATTCAATCGAGAGGGAAAAAAGTGTTTGGCATAAGGTCGAGAGAGGTAAGAGGACTTGTAGAAAGTTTCCTCACTACTCAGTAGAATAACGATAATCACGCGGTCTAATGGAACTTGGCCATAGCCGATCCCAATCCTTCCTGTTTTGGTATCGTCCCGCGAATGCGATTAGATCTAATCCAATTTAATATAATCTAGCAAAGTGCTGCGCAAAGGAAGACACAAACCAGTTTGAAATCGATGATCTCCATTCCGGTCCCATATCTGCCACTGTAGTTATCTTTAATAGAATTACGACCTGACGCAGCGTTCCAATCTCCTTAAATTGTTATAAACTCAACTAAAATATTTTTTAACTTATTTTCTGGATTACAACTTTCTAAATCATTTTGGGTTTGAAAACTTTTTTTAT
Source organism: Euceroptres primus (assembly GCA_037177015.1). Classification (NCBI taxonomy): domain Eukaryota; kingdom Metazoa; phylum Arthropoda; class Insecta; order Hymenoptera; family Figitidae; genus Euceroptres; species Euceroptres primus. The sequence goes on along the minus strand of JBAGKK010506002.1, from coordinate 10,401 downwards.
AAGAAAACCTCTTCAGTGTCTTTATGGTACACAAGAAGTGTGACAAACTGCAAATCGAATTTTTGGGGATAACAATATTTTTTCTAAATATTAAATAAGGGTAACTTTCATCCGAAAGGGATTTTCAATCAATCCAATTTTTTGAATTATTGAAATAGATTTCGTGAATATGGAAACCATACGGAAGGAGGGAAATACCCTTTCTCCCCTTTCATTTTCTTGTCACGCACGAATGAATAAGTGAAATCACTGTTTTTTACGTGATCCACGATTCTTTGGAAGATAAAAAAATAAATAAATTCCGAGTGGATTCAAGCAGGTGAAGAGTGAAGTGAATGATCCGGATCGCCTGCCAAATTGTAAATCGATATCTCAATTGCCTAGTGTCAAAACCAGGTAGAAATATTAGTTAACAGAACCTCGATGGCGTTTATCATTTTGAATATTAAGGGCCGATTTTGCCAATTCTGGTTAAAAAGTTAATCAAGGACTAACTCCTTAACCGGCCAATCCCGAGCGGTTAAACTGAGTTAATCATTGATTAAAAATTTAATCACAGTTGGTGAAACTCGCCCTAGGTAAAAAAGAGATTCAATTTATTTTTCTAATACTAAGGTAGATGTCCCAGTAATCGTACCGGTCCCAGTAATCGTACCGGTCCCAGTAATCGTGCAATTGGCACTTAACCTAAAGAAATAATTATAAACGAACTTTAAAAGAGTATTTAGTAACAAAAAGTAACGAGCTTTATCATTATTTATTATCAAAACCAATAAAAATTATGTATAAATGCTTAAAAAATAACGAAACGATTACTGGGACTAAGGCCAGGATTACTCGGACATTTACCTTAACAGTTGAAACCTTTTTTTTCTGAAACTCTGCACACAAATTTCTTATTTTTCTTCTCAACTTTTTTTAAAAGCTGCACTTGTTTTGATTCAAAGCAAGTATAAAACGCAAACTTGAAAAGTTTAATCCCCAATCGTCAAGCAAAAGGAAAAGTAGTGCAAGCGTGTATATTTTTCCTTTCGTCCATGACTTTTGCAAAGTTGCAAATCGGATCAAGAAAAAAGCTTCGTGTTACTCGTACTTTACGTACTTTTCGTAAATTTTTAACGACCACTCCTCACCAACGACGATGTAAATAAACAAAAAAAAAAAAAAAAAAAAAAAAAAGAAATCTTGGCCTAGAAATAAGATCTAAGAAACATGCAGTAGAGGTGAGATTTTTAAAAAAAGTAGATGAGAAAATATAAGAAGACATACAAACAGTAAAGTAAAACTGTTTTCACTGTTTTTATAGTTACTTTGCCAGAAATTCAACGGAAGTATAATTTTTTAAATTATACTTGAAATATTAGAAAATGAAAAAGTAATAAAATTTTATTTTCAGCGATTCAAAAATTAAAAATGGATAATTTTTGTTATAAAAGTTTAAATAACTATTTGATTTATTTCTTATTTCCAAGATCAAATACATAAAAAAAAACATGTATACAAAAGAAAATAAAAACCCTAACTTCATCTTCTAAAATGTTCAAAATACTTCAGTCAATAAATATTTTTCTCATCTTATTTCCAATTTGACGCTTGCATTCATCAAAAGCAGAAATGAGTTTCCATCAGCGATAGATTGATCTCTTCAAAGTATTGGATTAACTTTTTTTTTCATCCGGGACGCGAAAAGAAACACAAAATAATGCCAAGTTCCATTTCTCTCAGTTCGCAGCAGCATCATCGCTGTACTTTTCACCACAGCCCAATAGCCCAGCGATCAGTGCCGATATAAAACCCTCTTACGCGGAATTCATTGAAAATTCATTGGAATTTCCACGCGGAATTCATTGCAATTTCCCAGCAATCCTGCATTCGCTTATTCCAGTTCATCCGAGAGTCCTTGAAGAAAGGGCTTTAAGGACTTTTGAAAACGAGGCCGCGCAATTCGAGTGCATCCAGATTCTCCGAGTCCCTAGTATACCCTAGAGCGATTCAAGCATTCAGCTGCAAAGAAGACTTTTAAGAACCTGATTAAGTGAATTGCATTGTCCTGTACAAAACAGAATGGTGATCCAATCTTTTCTCTGTCTCTTTTGATTTTTCTGCTCTTCTTCCAAAGATTTTTCTTGTTTGTTAAATCGGAATCTATTAACTCAAGTAATCGGAATTCATTCAGAAGAAAGAAAATATAAATGCTTAAACAATAATAAATACTTTAGAAAATTAGTTTGAACAAATTTTAATCCTTTGTTTAATTTAATTGTTAATTAAAAATTCGAATAATGAATGAAGAAATTCAATTTTTTATAGCTGTCCAAATTTTCTATTGATCTTTAAATTACTCAGGTAACAACTGTTTCCACACTACACAGAGAAAATGTATTCATGAAAGATTAAAAAATTAGTTGGGCAAACCGGGGGCAGAATGAAATTCCAATACTGTTTATCAATACTTTACGAATTTATTCAATGACAAACTGTAAAGAATGTCGAGCAGTTTTTTTAGCTAACAATTTGCTTATATTATTGAAATTATAAATATTGCACAAACTCTCTAAATCTGAATCAGTGAGAAGTGGGTCACTGAATTAAATCAGTAGGAATTTTCACTAATGTTCTCAGTGATTACTCAGAATTCACTGAGAACAGCAGTAAAATTTCACTGATTTATTGTCATTGAAAATCAAATCACTGAATCAAATCAGTAGGGATTTTCACTGATGTGCTCAGTGATTACTCAGATTTCACTGAGAATATCAGTGAAATTTCACTGATTGTCCGTGAAAATCAAATCAATGAATCAAATCTGTAGGAATTTTCACTGATGTTCTCAGTGATTACTCAGATTTCACTGAGAACGTCAGTGAAACTTCACTGATTGTCAATGAAAATCAAATCACTGAATCAAATCAGTAGGGATTTTCACTGATGTTCTTAGTGATTATTCTGATTTCACTGAGACCATCAATGAAATTTCACTGATTGTCAGTGAAAATCCCTACTGATTTGATTCAGTAACCCACTTCTCACTGATTTAAATTTAGAGAGAAAACTGAAGTTTATATTATTTAAAATTATAAATATTGTACAAAAGATAAAGTTTATATTATTTAAAGTTATAAATATTGCACAAAAGATGAAGTTTATATTATTTAAAATTATAAGTATTGTACAAAACATGAAGTTTCATGGAAAACTCAATGGGAATTTCGTCCCATTGACCTTTCTAGCGTGGACCGAACTAGTGTGAATTTGAAATCCAGAATGACTACTGTGAATTGCCGTTCGCAACAATAACGTTCGATTTCATGGGAAATTATAATTATACTTTATACTCGCACCGAATTAACATCGTTATCACTTATTAGCAATATTCGATACATTCGTTAGCTTGCATCACAATTGGGCAACAAGAGAATGCAAATTTTGCAGTGTTTATCAGCCTGATAGTTTATCAGGGAATAATTTATACCAAAAATTACTGAAAATCAATACCGATACAAGCAGAAAATTATAATAACAAACATGAAATTTTGCAGCAGAAAAAAAGAGAGATCAAGTCTCCAACCCTTTATTTCTTCATTTGCAAATTTGTAACCCTGTCTATTGATTTTCATTGAATGTTGTTTCAGAATAATTGATAAAAGTATAAAATTACACTGATCAACAGCCATTTTGCTACAGGGTGGACAGTAAGTTTTCTAGAGAAATTTAGGCCCACTGAATCCAAAAATGACTATCATTTTTCTCAATCAGCTCCTGTTTACCAGATATAGCAAAAAAATATATATTGCGTGACTAGGGGAGAAAGGCAACGATTTCAACGAGTGTGAAGTTAGCTGCCCGAACGAAGCGAGGACTGATATCACACGAGTTGACATCGTTGCTTATCCCCAAGTCACGCATACAATTTTTCATAACACCTTAATTGTTTCTGTCAGCTGTTTTTTACTTTCAACCCTAGGGTTGAAACTGCTACTTTCGTCCCGCTGCATACTGGGAAAAATGACTTTTTTGGTTCGAAATAACGTACAGCCCACAAATGTTGACCGATTTGGACGTAAAAAATTTGAAAAAAAGCTAATAAAATTTTCCAGAGAGTTGTTGAGCCTGATTTTTGATTTGGTTTTTTTATTGGTTTATAAATAAACAAATGTGACGAAACCAATGGCCATTTTTTCTATTTAACTCTCCCGGTGCACGTCAATAATAGGAAAATTGTTGCAATCACGTACGTCTCATAGAGTAGTATTAGTTAAAGATGTTTCATCATGATATAACATACAAAAAAATTTTTATAAACAAATTATTTGTTGAAAGCGTATTTTCTATAATTTTCAATAATTTTACGTTTTTTTTAAGTTATATTGCAAGAAATTTGGACGGAAACAATATTATAATGAAGAAAATTTCTCTTAAGATCATTTCTGTTAATATTATAAACAAATTTAATAAAAAAATCGACAGATCATTTCTGTTAATATTATAAACAAATTTAATAAACAAGTCGACAGAAATATTCGCTTTTTCGATGTCAGTTCTTTTAATTAGGAACTTCATGATAATTTAGCAAAATTCATAATTAAATGATAGATTTCATCATCTTTTAAACAAATTTCATAAACAAATGCATTATTCGGGCATTTTTGGACGGAAAAATTCGTTTTTTTCAATGTCAGTCCTTTTAATTGGGAACTTCATAATAATTTCAGCAAAATTCATAATTAATTGATGAATTTTATGATTTTTTTGAAACAAGTTTAATAAGAAAATGCATTATTTGGGCATTTGTCGACGGAAAAATTCGTTTTTTTCCATGTCAGTCCTTTCAATTGGAAACTCCATGATAGTTTCAGCAACATTCATGATTATTTGATAAATTGTATGATTTTTTAAACCAAAATTTAATGGGCAAATGCATTATTTGGGCGTTTGTTGACAATCAAATTCTTTTTTTCAATGCCAGCCTTTTTAGTAGGTTGCACCATAATAATTTAACAAATACTAAAATAATGCATGTTTCTATTAAATTTGTTTTCAAAAAATCATACAATTTATCAAATAATCATGAATGTTGCTGAAATTATCATGGATTTCCCAATTAAAAGGACTGACATTGAAAAAAACTAAACTTTTCCGCCGACAAATGCCCAAATAATGCATTTGTTTATTAAATTTGTTTTTAAAAATCATACAATTTATTAACTGAGTATAAGTGTTGATGAAATTACTATGGACTTCTCAATTAAAAGGAATGACATCGAAAAAATGCATTTGTTTTAAAAAGTCATAAAATTTATCAAGTAATTATAAATGTTGCTGAAATTATCTTGAAGTTCCCAATTAAAAGGAATGACATCGAAAAAAATGAGTTTTTCCGTCGACAGATGCCCGAATAATGCACTTGTTTATTAAATTTTTTTAAAAAGCATAAAACCTATCATCTAATTATGAATGTTGCTGAAATTATTACGAAGTTCTTAATTATTTTTTTAAATAAAAAATAATGTTATATCAGGCAGATTTCAGGTACATAAAATAGTATTTTACTCTGACAGATAACTAAAATACGTGTTTCTGGCGGATTTTGAAAGAGCCCAATAAACCTCACCATAATCAGGAAAGAAAATTCAAATATCTTAATTGAGTCTAAAGTTATAAAAGTTTAAAGAAAAATGTTGTGTTTTTTTAAAAGAAGAAGCTTAAAATTCAAGTAACGTTTTATATGGAATTTTACCATTGCCATGTAGAAATCGTTATTGTTTTTTATTGAAAATATGAAATAGATACAAGTTTATAAGAAATACCTTGTTCACAGTACTTATCTATGACGCATAGATCTGTCAGAAGTAAAAATGACCGTAACTATCTATCAATTTGGGCACGCGCAGTTAATTTGGTGTAACTTTGACAATTTTTATTCGATGCAGTTGAAACTTTGACACGTTAAAGAAGATGTATATGGCTACAAAGTTCGGTAAATTTCATTGAAATCAGACGTAAATTGTTTCTGTAACAGCACTTTGAATTTTGTAAATTTGCGAATTTTGGCTAAAAATCCATTTTTTTCGTTTAAAATATGATTTTTGATCAAATTATCATCATAAATATGTACAATATGAAGTTTTTCTGTTTCATTGGACCTATAGCTATTATATGAATGATCGATGGTTGGTGTTTTTGAGAAAAAATAAATACAAAAGTTTTCAAATTTTTGCACATTGCGAAAAACGGGTTTTTTTGCAATATCTAGTAAACAAGAGCTGATTGCGCAAAATGCTAGTCATTTTTGGTTTCAGTAGGCCCAAATTACCCTAGAAAAGTTACCCCTGTAGGAAACAGAAAATTTTTTTTGTAGAACAGGGTTATCAATTGTAAAAGAAATATAAAGAAAAGTGAGCCATCTACAGATCTACACTTATTTGAAATTTAGCCTTCAGTCTATGCCAATTTTCAATAAGCGAGAACAATTGCATATATACTTTGCATATTTTTCACATTTATCTGCATTAAAAGAGACACGCTAAAGTGTACATCAATGTAATGCAAGTGACGGCTGACAGCAATAACAGCAATCATCCAATAAACTAGAAATCCTTCTCGTTTATCAAGAATCCAATTATAATCGTTCACATGTAGCCTATACGGACATTTCGCTACTCGTCATTCCTCATCGCTCGCCCCCTTTGTCCAATTGCCATTTCGATAATAGAAACGATGTCAGATCGTTACCATCATTCATGAGTTTTCTTGGGGAATTAATTAATATTTAGACCAATAACTAATAAAACAATTTCAAATTTCCGTTTTATTCAAAATAAAAAATTTTATTTGGCATAAACTTTAAAAGACCCAATTAAAATTACAATAATGATACAGAAAGGAGCATCTTTCCTTTAATTTATAAGGACGTAATAAAGCTAATTTTTCCTTGTTATATGGTGCCAAAAGAAATATTCTTTATCGTGAATTTTCGGTCAATAACCTTCGATATTATAGCATTATACGAGCCATTACCCAAAGTCTCCACTTGAATCCAGTGCAAATCGAAAATCAGGTTCTTCATGAAATGTTCCACCCTGTTGCTTATGGTCATTTTGATGAGGAAATCTTGATAACATATTACTACTTTTACGCACCATTAGGTATATTTATGTCCTCTATACGGAGGTATATTTTACGACTTCCTTTTGAATGTCCACTTATATCCGCCCAATTACTACAAATTGGTAGTTATTTACACGTCAAGCGAAGGGAGAAGTTTGCCATGCACAAATCCTGTAACTGAGAAAAAAGATCTTATCTCCCTCGACGACGAGAAGTTCGTTTTAAGGGGTCGATCGGCCGCGACCTCCGATGCACAAATTCACGGGTGGCTTCCTTGCAAATATGCTTCCGGGATTGGAAGATACGAAGGGAAATCGGTTGCAGGAAGATAAATTTGGTACTTTAAGTTCCGCCTTCTCGCTCAAACCTTACCAGACCGGAACTAGAGTATCGCAATATTTTCACGTCCAAACATTTCCTAGATTCTATTTAAATTTTGAAGTTAGAGATTTAAATCACATCTGATTTACTAAATTTATTATATCTCTGAAAAACAGTATTCCAATTATGGTAAGCTTCAAAACAGATCTTTTTTAATCATTAATCGGCAGAAGATTGAAATTATTTTAACTCGTTGGAAAATTATGCTACCTAAAGGTAAAAAAGTTCAAGGTAATTAATACAATTTAGTGACTTTTCCCAAATTCGACTTTTTCGATCCGATTTTTTTTTTAAAAAAAGCTTTACTTTATCACCAAAATAAGAAATTAATCGGGGAAGCTCGAGAAACTAATGTACTGGTCATTCCAGAATAGATCATCTGATAGCCGTTGCGACCTATTTTCAACAAAAAAAAAATTAACGATATATATTGTATATATATATATATATATATATATATATATATATATATATCCCATTTATATAAACTGATATCTTGTTCTTTTCACAAAAATCGTTTCTCAATGTTAATGAGTTGAATGAAAATGGCGCATGCACCACATTACCAAATTCTCTTTATTTACGTCAATATTCAAAATAATTTTATGATTAAAAAAGATGTTGCGATTAAAGAATGATATTTTCACAAAATATAAATATTTTTTTATTTAAATATTGTTTATAATATTAAAAAGGGTTTAAAATAGACCGACAAAACGCCAAATTTTGGTATATTTAACCATGGATTTCTCCCGTATTACTATTTTGAATATATTAAATTTACTTTTATATGAAATTTATATCCCTAAAACTACACTCAAAAAAATTTCTGGTTAAATTAACCAGAATTCTGGTTAAATATGCCCTTACTATTTTTTCTGGTTAAAGTAATCAGAATTCTGATTGTTTTAATCAGAATTTCTGGTTAGTTTAACCAGAATTCTGATTACTTTAACCAGAAAAATAGTAAGGGCATATTTAACTAGAATTCTGGTTAATTTAACCAAACATTGTTTTGAGTGTAATAAATTAATGCAGATATTTAAGCACCTTTAAGCTCAAAACTGGGTCTTGAAGATTCAAATTTCATTCAAATGTGCCTTTTTCTTCTCTTCATAACTTCGAAGGACAAAAATTAAAACAACTCAAACTTACAGAATATGACATGTATTGTTGATATTACACCTCCAATGCGAAAATTTGATGGGACCTTGCTTGGTAATCAATTTATTTCACTTTAAAAATCGTGCCTGCCTGAATAATTAAATTTTTCCATATATCAGAATATATTGCAAAATATAATTTTTTAGCTAACAAATTATATAAATTATATTTTACAATGTCCTCTGACTTCTATAAAAAATCAATTATTCTGGGGGGACAAAAGGCGGGTGGATTTTTTGTTTCAATGATAAAATAAAGCTTTTTAAAAAAGATCGCAGCGAAAAACTGAAAATTGGGAATTTAAAAAATTTTATGTTTATATTTAAGTTTTTAAATAATATAATAAAAAGAAAATTAATTCCTTGATTTCCCCTAATCGATTTCTTGTTTCAATGATAAAATAAAGCTTTCAAAAGAAGATCACAGCGAAAAACTGAAAATTGGGGATTTTTAAAATGTTAAGTTTATATATTTGATTTTTTTAATAAAATAATAAAAAGTGCATTAGTTTTGCGAATTTCCCCGATTGACTTCTTGTTTCAGTAGTGACATAAAGCTTTAAACAAACGGATCAAAAAACTTGAAATTGGGAATTTTAAAAATTTTAAGCTTAATAGGGCTTCCTAGGGCTATTTAGCCCTAGGAACTTTTTGTATTAAATAAATAAATAAATAAAATAATCGGTGGGGAGATGACATTATGTAATTTTCACAGATTTAATAAAATTCACTGATAGGGCCACCAATGTGTACCGAAACGTTTGAAGCAATTTAATTGGTTTCAATTCACCTGACCCTAAAGCCAACTACATAAATCAACATTTTCTACGAAATTTTAAGTTTATATTTATTTAAGTTTTTTAATAAAATTTAATCAAAGAACATTAGTTCCTTGATCTCCCTCTATTGATTTCTTGTTTCAATGATAAAATAAAGCTTTCAAAAGAAGATAATAGCGAAAAACTAGAAATTGGTAATTTTAAAAACTTTAAGTTTATGTTTATTGATCTCCCTCTATTGATCTCTTGTTCCCATGATAAAATAAAGCTTTCAAGAAAAGATCGTAGCGAAAAACTGGAAATTGCGAATTTTAAAAATTTTAAGTTTATATTTTTAAATTTTTTACTAAAATAATAAAAAGTGCATTAGTTTTTCGAACTTCCTCGATTTGTTTCTAGAATTAGTAGTGAAATAAAGTTTTTTAAAAAAACACGGATAAAAAAACTCGAAATTGGGAATATTTAACATTTTAATTTTTCAAGTTTTTTAAGGAAATAATAATAAGTACATTAATTTATCGAGCTCCCCCGATTGATTTCCCATTTCGGTGATAAAATAAAGCTTTTATTTTAAAAAAATCAAATAAAAAAAAATAAAATTGGGAAAAGTCACTAAGCTCCACAATTATCAAGTTCAAATTTACTGCCACTGCCCCTCTTTAAAAATCATTAAAAATTTTTTAAAACAATTTTAAGTTGTGATTTTTTTCTCATAAATAGAAAAAAATTAAATGTAAATTATTATAGTAATATAGATTTAAAAATCTGCCCGGCCCCCTTCAGGGGCGCGGGGACATTCTCATCGCGCGCGGCTCGCTGCGCTCGCAAGTTTCAGCGCGCCTAGGGCGCGCGGAGTGGCCGTTGCGCTTCGCGCTCCGATATTATTGAACGTCTCGCTTCGCGCTCCGTTATCGTTTCACCTCGCGCTGCGCGCGATATCCTTATAGCTCGCGAAGCTCACCTCGCTCGCT
>JBAGKK010505991.1:0-14364 GCA_037177015.1 Euceroptres primus | reverse complement strand
CATGAAATTAGTTTGGCGAATGTCAGCAGTAAACGAAGAGAAGTATTTTTCTATCTACTTATAATCAATTGACACTGACTAGGGAATTCACGATAAAATGTATTTTCAATCGAATAATGCTGTTGCATCTGGTTTTTATACTTCATTGTGTATAACTTATTGCGTCATTAGCTAACAATTAAGTTGGTCCCTCATTCGCATAGAGTTGCATACATGTGAGGGGCCAACAAGTAGTTTTTATTTTTTTTAACTATGAAGTAATGCTTTGATCATTTTCGCAAAAATATATTTTGAAGCCTTGAATGTCAGCATGATATAGGGAAAAAATGTTTGGTGTTCTAGAAGTACTTCCTTTTAAAAAAATTATTTAAATATTATTTTTTTTATTTATCCCCTTGTTACCAACAGAATTGGTTCTTGAATTTTTTTCGTAACCCCCTTAGTACTTTCTATAACATATATTTTAACCATCATGATCGGTAAATCCGTTTTCGAGAAAATTTGATTTCTTGATTTTTCAAAATTTGTTTATAACCTTTGTAAAAATTTTTGTTTAATTGATACTTGGGGTAAATTTATCGTATAGGGGTAGCCACTTGTTCCCACAATATGGATCACATCCGAGCGGGGGCACCCAGACCATGCTTATCCTGCTACGGCCTTTGGATTCCAAAGACTGAATGCAAGGAAACTAAACATTATCAATTCGCGAATGTTATGGCTTAGAGATTACTATCCATCGGAATTTAATTGTCGCGGGCCAAACGAAATAACCATGTATAATCATTTTAAAGCCACTAAATTTAGACAAGTTTGTTGTTACTCATCTCCAGCTATTCTGAAAGAAGTCTTTGTTGAAGAATATTATGACCATTTTATGATGTTTCACTCGACAATTCTTTTTCTCCTTTCAGAGGACACACCCCCAGAAATGCACCCATATTGTCAAGCGGATATGGAATCCTACGTAACATTATATGAACAACTATACGGACAGCAATTTCTATCTTACAATGTGCACTCTCTTTTGCACATTGTAGGCGATGTAGAAATTTTAAGCAATTTAGATTGATGCAGTACATTTGTTTATGAAAGTAACATGCCCGAATTTTCCAAACGTGTTCGAAAGCCGAATCAATCTCTCCAGCAGTATTACGAAAGAATGAAAGAATGCTCTGAATCTAATTTCGCTCACTTGGATAATGATGTTATACGTTTGTCACAACCTCACGCTCAAGGACCACTACTACGAGAGACTCCTGCTTATCATTATTCAAGAGTTTCGGACTGATGATGCCAGTATATGATGTTGGAGTTACATCTAATGAAGTAGGCGTACACCACTGCTCAAACTTAAGGGGTACACTTCAAGAAATAGATTTAAAAGATATCAAGAATAAATGTCACAGAATGCCAAAATGGAGCAATGTTAAAGGAGAAGAAGAAGTTGCAGTTGCACATGAATGGATTTGTATTACTTTCTTAACACCATTTTTGTTGCCCAGAAATGTGGCCTGAAATAAAAAATGACGTACTGTTTCTTCATTTACCATTAATGGAGTATGTAAGTTTAGCCCTATCTCACAGTGATAATAAGTAGTCATAATTTCTAAGAATTCGAATTACTTAGGATCACCAACAATAATTGTTAAGAAGAAAAGATGGTTAGGCCAGGTGGTTAATTATTTTTTCATAATTGATTAATTGGTGGACCAACACACGTTAACTTACCTACGCCATGGGTGGTAAGTGTAGGAACATCTTTTATTATTATAAAGCCTGATCGAAAACCTCAAGTTCATTTCAATTAATGGTTAATCTTTGTTAAATATCTCGTACGAAATTATGCTAAATATCTAAAATTTTAAATGTTTTCTTCTAAAAACCTTGAATTTACAGAAATATTACATTTTCCGTTTCACACAAAAAGTATAAAATTTGGCATTTTTTGGTTCTCAGAACACCGGTTAGTTAAAAACAAGATCAAAATTGAAAATTTAATTTGGACGTTTCAACTGAACCAGCACCCTTAATGTAGTCTGTTAATTTCGAAATGTTTAAATCGTAAGATCACAAGTTTCGAAATTTTTTAATGTTTCCGGTGTTATTCTTAAAACTGTTTGACTTCTCAATTTTTCAATTGTCGTAATGATGAAGGCAATACGATTTTTATTTTTTACAATTCTGAATACTCGCAATTTATTATTATTCTATTCCTTAAGATTCAAATATGCCATTTTTTGATGAATCCTATTAAAAATTAATTTCTAAAAATAATCTATACTATCCATTAATGTATTTTAACCTGAAGATCACCTCTCCTTTGTAAATGTATATTTTAAGTTACATAGTAATATTGCATTTTCAGAATCATGTATAAACCGAAGAAGAAACTAACATAAATGCAAAAAATTATTAGAAAATCAAGTAGTGGCAGGACCATTACTATGCCGAAAGGTCTGCTGACTACATCGTCAGACGAAGCTCCTCCTCGAAAGAAAAAATCGCTGTCTTTGGATCTGTCAACATCGGTGAAGGATCAAATAAGCATCTACGTGCACTGAATTTGCTTGAATCAAATAAGCTCCCCCCAGTAAAAAATGCATGAAAAGTCTCTAGAACTCAGAACTACAATTCAATATCTAAAGCAAAGGATCCTGCAAAATCGAAAACTCCGCCGTCATTTTCAACAAATCTCAACCCAAGTTTTCCTTCGTAAGATGATATATTATCATTATCAAATCTCCTCTCATTTGATCACTAAAAATATTCATTTTATCTTTCTTCCATATCAGATGGTAAGGATGGAAACTTTTTATTCTTATCAATATAACGGTTCTCAAGTGACCTGAATCACGGTGAAATGGATTTTTTGGAATCTCAAATTACGGACAAAAATTATTTCTTGGAAAAGGGACCCTTTAGATTTTCGCAGAGAAATACAAAATTCGATACTGTAAGTAAAATATTAAACGTTTGTTTTGCTAAGTTATACCAATTTTATTTGATTCACTTGTGCAATGAATTCACTATACAGGAATTTAAATACTTTAATGGAGCAGCTGAATTCAAAAGTTGAAATTATCAACGAGAAGATGGAAAAGATACTACAGCTTTTATTACAAAAATGTGGTGGGCGCAATAAATTAACTCAAAATTTATATAAGATTCCGGAAGGGTAACCAATTAGCCTACTACATCAATTCCAGGAGTTGGAAGTCGACGAAGGTAGCCTAATAATACTTGTAGGTTTATTTCTTTATTATTTAATTTTGGAAATTTTTTAATTATTTCATTATTTCTTATATTTCATTTCAGCACGACTACCTTCAACACCTGGGAGGCTCGAAAGTCCGTGAGTTCCTCAATTGTGGTTTGAAGGTAATTATGACAGATGAATTAGTCTGCCAATTTAATTGGAGGAAAGATAAAGAAGCAGCAGAATTTGGTAATACAGTCGTATCTAATATACTGTATGGTAAGTTAAATATTCATCGAAGTTCAGATGGTATTTAATTTATTTGATTGATTTATGCATTTAGATGCAGCACAAAAGTGCCCCCTGTTTGTTGGCCCACTCAGTGTTGCAGAATACAAATCTGAAATGAGGAGGTTTTTCGAGCAACAAAGCAGCGATTTAGAAACAATAACAGGCCTTCAGCCTTAGAAATCGAAGAGGCCGTGGAAATTGATACGGAAAGCGAGAAGGAAATCCATGGGGTAGCAGATGAGGACGATGATGACGACGACGAAGACGATAATAATTAGTGCTCATAATGACATTTTTTAACGTTTAGTCTTCAGTTCAGGTCAAATGTACTTGTGATAATGACAACGTACATACTGATAATAATAACTTGTGTCCTGATAATGATAACTTTTGTCCTGATAATGATAAATTTTGTCCTGATAATGATAACTTGGGTACTGATAATGATAACATGTGTACTTATAATGATAACTTGTTTTAATGATAACCTGTGTGTAATCAATGATAACTTGTGTACATCTTTAAACATGAGGTCAAAAACTTTTTTGTATTTAAACTTAGAATATTAAAAAATAATACTTCGAAAATTTTATACTATTCGCAGCGATATAATAAGTTTGTGATATTAAATATATAGCTATTTCAGGTTGTACACTAGTTATCTCAAGATGAAAAAGAGCATTGTTAAAAATGATTTTTAAAATCGTCAAAAATATTCCTATTTTTATTGAAACTAATTTTTTAAAATAATTGGAAGCGAGCTTTGAAAAACAATATTTTAGGTTAAAAATGTCTATTTAACCATATTTATTCACAGTTATATGTTTTTGGTTTCTCTTTAGGTAAAATGCAACTCTTATTTAATACTAATGTTGTAGGGCTCATTTTATTCTTCGAATGATTCTTTAGAAACCTCTTTAGTACGTTTTTATGAAAAAAATTTTATTCAAGAATTATAAAATTGTTAATTTTATAAACAATATTTTTCTTAAAACATGTTTTAAAATAAAAACACACCACAAAGATTTTTAGAGAAATATTCAAGGAATAAAATGAACCCTACAACATTATTATTTAATAAGAATGGCAAATTTTACCTAAAGAGAATGTAAAACATTAAACTCTAAATAACTATTGTTATATAAAGAATTTTAACCTGAAATATGTTATTCTAAAGTTCGCCTTCAGTACTCTTCCAGAATTAGTTTCAATTAACAATGGAAATATTTTTCTAGATTTTAAAAATAATTTTTATGCACATTTTTCAACTTGAGATAATTTGTGTACATCCTTAAACGTGAGGTCGAAGATTTTTTTGTGCTTAAACTTAGAATATTAAAAAATAATACTTTACAAATTGTATACTATTCGCAGCGTTATAATTAGTTTGTGATATTGAATATATAGCTATTTCAGGATGTACACTAGTTATCTAGCGATGAAAAAAGATTATTGTTAAAAATGATTTTTACAATCGACAAAAATATTCCTATTGTTATTGTAACTAATTTTGGAAGAGGCGAGTTTTAGAAAAAAATATTTCAGGTTAAAAATGCTTATTTAACTATATTTATTTACAGTTCTATGTTTTTAGTTTCTCTTTAGGTAAAAGTTGCAACTCTTATTTAATTCTAATGTTGTAAGGCTCATTTTATTCTTCGAATGATTCTGTACAAACCTTTTTAGTGCGTTTTTATGGAAAAAATTTTATTCAAGAATTATAAAATTGCTAATTTTATGAACAACATTTTTCTTAAAACATGTTTTAAAATAAAAACACAACACAGAGATTTTTAGAGAAATATTCAAGGAATGAAATGAGCTATACAACATTAGGATTAAATAAGAATGTCAAATTTTATCTAAAAAGAAACCAAAACATTAAACTCTAAATAAATATTTCTATATAAACAATTTTAACATGAAATATTTTATTCTAAAGTCCGCCCTCAGTACTCTTTCAAAATTAGTTACATTTAACGATGGGAATATTGTCCTTGAATTTAAAAATCAATTTTAACAATGCTCATTTTTGAACTTGAGAAGAAATACTTAAACTTGAGGTCCAATGTTAATATTATAAAAATGTAGCCATTTAAATGCGTGAAATGTTCTCCTACGGTTGTTATGAAAATGTACAAATTAAGTACTTTTTCCTTTAATAAAAGTTACTATTGTGATAAATTATTTGCTATTTATTTAAAAATTTATATGAAAATATTATTTAAACCCTCTGAAACCCTTAAATATAAGCACGCACTACACCAGCACTATCCCGCACGACGTGCGAACCGCATGACGTACGACACACCTGTCCCGCATATGAGGACGCATCTGTGTCATCCCCTGCGTGCATGCCGTGCTAGAAAATCGGCAATGTGCGCGCATTTTGTTATCTAGGTAATAGTTGCATGATACCTTAATTGTAAAGCTTCTTGTTGAATAACCAACCTTTCCACTGAGTCTGTTTTTTTCCTTTGGTTATCTACTTCCAACATTTTCACTATCTTTTCAATTGTACTATGTTGTGTGCTCTTCCATAGTTTTGTGTACAAATTCTGCCCTCGGAATATCTTTTTCTGTAATATTTACTGCTGGAAGCATATCAACTCTCAATCTGTCAAACCCGTAAATAGTACTTTTCGGTTTCGATTTTTCCTTTTTCATGCCGAATTTTCCCCCCTTATTTTCTGCATCGGCTTCTGCTTTCCTTTTCACCATTGCCACTATCTTAACTTTTATAAATAATTTTTAAATTGGATTATTTACATGCTTTCCAGTGTATTTATAAAAAAAGTTGTCCGAACATTCTGGATGTGACGTCACATTTTTCGCCCATGCGCATTTCTACGTATCAGGAAAAAAAAGGTCTATTAAAACCGTTAATTATATTCAATTCATTTTAATTCTTTTTTTCTTGGGCAGCGAATTTGAAACATGTTGATTTTCAAATATGCAAACTGAAAGTCTTTTATTTAAAAAATCGGGATCGTACTTATTTTGCACAGACATATTTTGCACATAATTTATTTTACACATGCTTTTCAGAAAACTTATTTTGCACAGCTTTACTTCATATTTTAAATATTTAATTTTAATCAAACTTATTTTGCATGGACTTATTTTGCACAGCTTTATTTCATATTTTAAATATTTAATTTTAGTCGAACTTATTCTGCACACACTTATTTTGCACGAACTTATTTTGAGAGGGCGCTCGCGATCACGAGGCTATTAATGATGGGGAATGACAAACAAAAATTATTTTTAATCATAATTGTGTTAACGAAAGAAAATGAAGAATTTTGAATTCAACACTATAGTTGAGGCATTACGTCGGAAAAAAGCCTGAAATTTCTGATAAATTGTCCAAAGGAATTTTTTTGGATAGATCGTTTCATTTGGGAGTCCTTATTGGTACCTTAAAAACTCGTTTAGTTGATCTAAGCGGCTATGAGAACAGTTGTCGACAGATGGAGCCACTGCCAGTTACCGACAGTTGGTAAGTTGTCGAAGATGGTACCACCGTCAGTTAACAACAGTCGAAATTAGCCTAGGTCGATCATGCAGATATTTGCCAACGAGGCCACTTGTCGAAAGACGGCGCAACCGACAGACCAGTCACCGACAGTCGGTACTACCATAAGTCGGTCATGTAGATTTCTACCATGAATCAAGGCTCGGTCGAAATGTCAGGGATCTACTATACCGACCGAGTGGTGGGACTATATTCTCTATTAGTTTTAAG
Organism: Euceroptres primus; assembly: GCA_037177015.1. Classification (NCBI taxonomy): domain Eukaryota; kingdom Metazoa; phylum Arthropoda; class Insecta; order Hymenoptera; family Figitidae; genus Euceroptres; species Euceroptres primus. Next base: position 7,126 of record JBAGKK010505991.1, on the reverse strand, counting down.
TTTGAGCTCCGCCATGAGATAAAGGTAAGTGCGCATTTCGACTTTTCCGCGTTATGAAGATAAGTGTTAAATTTAAACTTTGCGCGCGCATACTTAGAGTTGGAGTGGAGGTGTGTGGGAATAGTGGTGGAAGTTGGAAACAGTGGGGATCAAGAGATATAAGGCGGTATTTCAGCCAGACAAATTATTCTTCTTTCACAGCTAGGTAGAGAGCGGTCAGCAGCAGAAGTTCCTGATAGTCTAGCAGCAGCAGCGTTCCAGGTGAAGAGGTAGCACATTTCGACCTAATATAATGTAATCACCGAGCGATTTCTGTGCCGGACTGGAGTGGTGGTAATTGTAAGTAGAGGGAGAGAGAATTAAGTTGGGATGGGATGGGGGGATATGCCTCTAAGGGTACGATTCCTAAGCAGTTACTTCATTCTCTGTTCACAGCTAGGTTGAGAGCGGTCAGCAGCAGCATAGCTTGCTAATGACGACGGCGGCGATCTAGTGTAACCAAGATAATTCAAGTTAAAAAATTTTTTGCATGTGTAGAATCGGAGTTTTATTTTCAAATGTAGAATTAGAGTTTTATTTTCAGGTTCAGAAATAGTTTTATTTGCAGGTGTGCGGAATTAGAGTTTTATTTTCAGGTGTAGAATTATTTTTATTTTCAGGTGTCGAATTAAGTTTTATTGTCAGATGTAGAATTAAGTTTCATTTTCAAGCATAAAATTAGTTTTATTTTCAATGCAATATTAATCATAAAACACTGAACGATATATTAAGTAAATTGTATTAGACCTTTGAGAAACAAAGGTGATTTCATATGATTCAACAAATCATGAGCTTGCGAGCTCTCTTTGAATCATATATAAAGCGTGGTACTGGTATACCTATGCTCGATAATATAGCGAATCAAGTACGCTGGGAGGATTGTGAAACAGCGTTCTTATGGGGACTTCAAACAGGTGTAATCCTAAATCTTGTACATGAAGATATAAGTGCGTTTCTCGACTATGCTTCAATATTATTTCAATAGCATATACGAAATGTTGTGAATAAGTATGGGTCAATAAAAGTGTATGCTGTGATTGATGCGAAATTTAGAAGAGTAGTAGTAGTAAAAGATAATGACGAAGAAGAAGAGATTAAGATATTTAATTTTATTTCGAAAACCAAGGATATCCTTCACACTACTGTGTTAGACGTTTAGTTCGAGGAGAATGTAAAACAACCAATCCTGCAAAAGAATGAGGACTTTCAAGAAAGGGATTCTGTTTGGACTTAAAATTCAATCATTAAGCTAGAAATCAATGTAAGTTTATATAATCCTTTGCGTGCGGGTTTATATATTGACCTACCTCTACAGATTAAGAAGCAAGCGTGTATAAATGTACGAAATTATGATGACAAGGCGTGCTTTAAGTATGCAGTATTGTCTGCTCTACATCCTGTGCCCCAAAATTTATACCGATTTTCTAATTATAAACAGTATGAAGGAGAATGACTTTACGTGTATAGAATTTCCTCTAGACTTGACAGATGTTCCAAAGTTCGAAGGTCAAAACGACATATCAATCAATGTGTACGGTCTTGTTAGAAGAAACTGGAATTACACTGTTCTCCCACTACATGTCACGACTGAGAAGAGGGAGCGCCATGTAAATCTTTGTTTTGTTGAAGTCCTGTTCGTCGATGATAGTCTCAATGATGACGTGATTGAATATAATGATGTAAATATTGAATTTTAAAATTTCGACTACGTGTAGATTAAAGACTTGCCTGCTCTTTTTGGTAAACAACTATTGAAAAATAAGCGTAAAAAGTACATTTGCGATCGATTTCTGCACTATTTAACAAGTGAAGAAAAATCATCTGAGCATGGTGAGAATTGTAAAAAGATAAATCCTTGTCGAGTTATACTACCGAACCCCAAAGAAATATTCGTTGAGTTTCCTTATAAGAATAAGTCTCCTTATAAGAATAAGGAGAAGGTACCGTTCGAAGTTTACGTTGACTGCGAGAGTCTGACATAAGAAGTCAGACATAAGAAGTAAGACATAAGAAGTCTGACATAAGAAGTAACACTGAAGTTATTCAAAGTCACCAGATTCTCATCATTGGCTATCATATGAAATCTAGCTATGACGAATCTCTTTCGGTATGTAGAGCATGTCCTGCGGATGAGGCAGACCCTTCCAAGTGGTTCGATGAACAGTTGCGGAAATTAGCAGAGGAAGTTGAAAGGATATTCGCAAGTCCTTAAGCAATGGACGCCTTAACTCCTCAGAAAAGGACGACATTCAGGTAAGCGACAACGTTCTACATTTGCGAACATACTATAGCGTCTACAGATTGAAAAGTGCGATATTTTTGTCATCTTACCGGTAAATATCGAGGTCCTGCACACGAAGATTGCAACTTGAATTATCAAAATTGTCGAATCGTTGATTTCATCGTTGAAAAAACTGGCCTGATACCTTGATGAATATAAAGTACTAAGAGATCATACCACTGTAGACGCCGTTATCGTTAGACCTCGCGCTGAGCGTGGAGTCGTTATAGCATGCGAAGGTCGCTTCGCTTGCTAGTTTGATCGCACTTTTAAGCTCGCCGAATATTCGTCGTTCTTTGCGCAAAGTCAAGTTTATTTCTTATGATTAATTTTTACTGCCGTAAGTTTTCTAATTTTATGAATATGAACTTAACAGTGTGTCATATACATCGAATTACCGACCGTGTTTTATTTATATTTGACAGGTTTATTGAGAGAGAAATACAAATATGACGCTGAAATTATGGTAAATAATAAATAATATATTCATGCATAAATGACTGGTACGTTTCATATTTTTATTTCGAAAAAAATTACTTTTGAAATGTTTTTAAAAATAAAAACTAAAACGCACCAGACATTGATGCTCCAATATATTCCTTATTATTTCCCGAAATTTCAGCATGATACTTTAATTTCTCTCTTATTAAAATAAGTTTGAGCGCGCCTAGGGCTGGCGATTATATTTGCGACTCAATAACATTTTATTGATTCGTTGGAAATTAAATCATGTTTAATTTTCTCAAAACACTGAGGACTTTAAAAGAGATTGTTAACTTTGTTTTTGATTTCAAGTTCAAAGAGCAGTAAACTTACTTAAGGCTTTATCGACCTTAAGGAACATATTCTCATCACGATTCTTAGGCTTCGCGCTCGATCCTTTGCATGGATTTCTCAAATTGTCTAATTAATTACGTAATCAGGTAATTTATTTTTTTTCAAAAATTTCAAAAAAGAAACAAAATTTTGCAGACGATTTCCAGACGAGCATTTGCTCAGGTACACACCCGTACAGAAATTATTGGATCTAGCCCTTTGACGTAAAAAGCTAAACCAGACGCAGAACCAGTCAGATAGATTAAAAATCTGGAAGATGGAGCTGCATGATTCCATCCCTTAGATCGAGCCCAGCCCGAATTATTCCGATGATTTGCGCTTTCACACACATATTCAAATTCCAAGGAGAAATTTTTAATTTATTAAGCAGCATGTTATAACCAACGGGTTTGGTTAAACCGAAAATTGTCACTAAAAATAATCGAAAAACAAGAATTGTAAGGGATTTTAGAAAATGTTAAGAGATAGCTAAGAATTTCTTCAGATTTCGCCGGATTTATAGCGATTTCTAAGAATTAGTTTTCAGAATGTTACAACTGTAACAGATTTTAAAGAATTTTGAAAGATATCCGTGGACTTTGAAAGATTTGAAATGTCTTTTACTTATTTAAAAAAATTTCACTGGATAGTAGAGTATTTCACCGATCTCTAAAGGATTTCAGAGGGTTTTTAACCATTGTAAAGATTTCATAATATTTGGATAGATTCCAATGAATTTCAAGAGATTTCTAAAGATTTTAACGAACGGTTTAAATGAATTTAAAAAAATATTTACTGATTTCGAAAGATCTTACTAGATTTTAAAAATTTTCAAGGATTTCACCGATTTTGGTAAATGGTTTATTTAATTTTCGAAAAGCGTTTTTTGATGCATAAAACTAAAACCGTTCATCAAAAATGGCTGTCTAGTGAACTCTTCCTTTCTTTTTATGCCTTAAAGAAGTGTGCTAATGCACAATACAATCCCATAATTTTTTCGAAAGTCTTTGGTGAAGGAAACTTAGTTTTTAAGTTTTTAACAGTATTTTTCACAATTAAAACGAAAATTATTTATCTAATCAAAAAACGGTTAATGAAAAATTGGTAAATCTTTTTAAGGCCAATCGTTTTTTTTTGTAAGATTTTTTCATATCTCATGTTTTTTGACAGGGAAATTGAATTTTTAATTTTTTGAACAAAATTTTTAAGATTAAAACGAAAACTACTCATCCTATCAAAAAATGGTCAACAGAAAATTTGTAGATATATTTAAGACCAATAATTTTTCCATTAAATATTTTTTTAATATCTCACGCTTTTTGGCGGCAAAATTTGAATTTTTGATTTTAATAAAAAATTCAAAAAGTTATTATACCTATCTTATGAGCTTTCAAAAAGCAATGTTTTTTTTTTGTCTTGACTTTTTTTATATCGTGCGTTATTTGGCTTAAAATCTTCATTTTCTTTTGATTTTTGAATTTTGAAAATGCTATAAGTCTAATAATTTTCATTCTATCGAAAAATGTCATGAGGATAAATTGTTTGTCTTTTTGAGTACTATGAATGTACGTACATAGAATTTGTAAATTGCAAAAAAAGTGGTCTCAAAAATGTTCAAAATGCTGTAACTTTTTGAATTTGTAGTCAAAATAACTGGCTAACGAACTTGACCTTCATTTTAGGACACTAAAAGAGTGTACCAAAGGCCAATCCAATCTGTCAATTGTTTTGAAAGTTATCGTGCTAACAAATAAAAATCTACAGACAGACATACAGACAGACACATTCGCGAAAACCATTTTTTTGGTTTCATGGGGTCTTAAAACGTGGACGTTTGACAAAAACATGGGGGATGTCAAATTTTTCACAAATCTAATACCTTCTCTAATGAGAATATAAAAAAGCGATCCACCATACTACTATACAACTCCTGGTTTGACATCGGATGCTATGTTGAAGTATACCAAAGTTAAGTTAGAACTCCTCACTGACATTGATAAACTTATGTTGATTGAGGTAGGCATAAAAGGTGGAGTGAGTCAATGCTCCAACTGCTATGCTAAAGCCAACAATCCGTAATGGAATTTTCCAGTAAAAATGAGATCACTTACGTGGTATACTTTACATTTACCCGGATATGAAGCAAGATATCCACAAGTTCGATACATCTGATTATATGAAGTGAACATAATCATTGAAATCGATATCTTTCTCGACAAAACATCTGCTTTGACGCCTTTCACTTTCTTCACAAAAATTCTCATCATTAACGCGAAGGCTGTACATTTTGCTTCACAAGCGAACAACCTCAGTTACAATCTTTCTGCTGCACTCATATTTTATGAGGCCTAGTACTTTTTTGTTGGCTTGCGGCTTATTGTAGTCATTATTCTGGGGATAATCAGATGTATCGAGTTTGTGAATATGTTGCTTCATATCCGCGTAAATGGTTGCACATTTGACTTCATATATTAAACTATCAGTGTCTGTGTACAACAGTTTATAGTTATTATTATACAGTGGGATCTCGTTCGTGTCGTGGACTTGGGACCGTGAACCTCGTTCGTGTCGCAAACGTCACTTCCGGTCATTTCAGGGGCGTACTTAGGTGTACGTACCGTGATTGATTTTAATATACCACGAGTATCTCTGCTAATCACAGCACTGGCTTGCGGTGCGCGCGCAGATTTTTGCCGTCACTTCCGCGACACGAGCGAGGTTTTGAGGGGTCACGTGACAACGACACGAAGGCGACTGCGACACGAACGAGTGCGACACGAACGAGGTTCTACTGTACTTTGGTGCCATATAATCATAGTGAAAATCATATATCAAGGTTTTGGAAATGTCCAGTACACTAAGCCCTATGTAGATGGGTTTATTCATCAAAACCTAGGTCCTCCTAAGTTCCACAGCGACCAAGTTTTCATCGAAGATTGTTCGGTTGTGAAAACTAGGTCTTGATATGAGGGCTTCGGCACTGTACCTACCCTCCCACTTTGTCACGAGTTTAGCGTCAACGTGTTTGCGTACTTTCACCATTGTCTTACCGTATACTGCATTGTTTATGAGTTTAAATAGATTTCTCTCGAGTTCCTTTTTAGCATTGGCTCTTATTGTTGTATTAAAATCAATATAAGGCTTAAGCCATGGAGACTGGTTAAACTGAAAGACTCGGTGAATTTTTACTAGTTTGAGACCATTTTTGAGAGCTTGTTTCAGTACACCGTAATGAATCACATACTTACGCTTCGATAAGAGAGTAAATATCGGTTTCTCCTGCTTTGACCCTGGTGGTTTCAAGTATTCTGGGCAAAATGGAAGGTCATTATGAGAATCATGTAATTGTTGTGGATAATCTAAATCTACGTCTAATATGCATTCTTTCTTCAGTTTTGACCTTTGGTTAGTGTCGTAAGGTTTTTAGCTGGTTTGAAAAGGGACCATATGATGTCCGAAACGTTGCCGACTATATATTTTTTATATTTAATTCGTTGTTGTTAATTTGGACCTTTTAATACCGAAAACTCTTTACGAGACTACTTCCAAAATATAGCAAACTGGGACATCATCTGCAGCATTAAAATCAAAACTATTGTTAATATTAAGGATTAACTCAAAACCACCAAATAGGAACGCTTGAGCCATTGCCCAACCATAAAGGTTGTTTTCGTCAAAGTATACCACATAAGTGATCTCATTTTTACTAAAAAACTCCATGTATAGATTGTTGACTCAGGCATAGCGGTTGGAGTATTGACTCAGTCCACCTGTTATGCCTACCTCAACATGAGTTTATCAATGTCAGTGAGGAGTTCTAACTTAACTTTGGTATACTTCAACATATCACTCCATGTCAAACCAGGAGTTGTATAGTAGTGTGCTGGATCGCTTTTTTGTATTAAAAAAACTATGTAAAATCAATAAAAAAAGTTTTTACACATTTTAAGAGTTCATTAATGGAGCCCAAAAAGAATTACATCAATATAT
>JBAGKK010505980.1:0-14365 GCA_037177015.1 Euceroptres primus | reverse complement strand
TATATATATAGACATATTCTCGCACATTAAAAAAACTATATCCAGTTAATAATTGTAAGTTACAGCTGAAATTATTTCGTAATTGAAAATAAAATACAAAATAATATCACTTTTTAGAAGAACGTGTATTTTTAGAAATTAATAGTAGGGCAACTTGATTGAACAGGAAAGTTTTCTCAATTGGTGTTAGCATCATCACCTTTTCAATGATTTCTTGGAACCACGAGAACAACAACTGTTTGTGGCAAGTAGTTTCTTTGCTGATCCACATTACAGTACACGGACATCCGGTGGCTGTTTGCAAATTCGATCGATATAGTTACTGACTTACGGTCCTTGTGGCTTTGAACTAGTAAAATTATTTTCTTTATTGCCCGCATATGATACGCAAATATAATTCCGAACTCATTCGAGTTCGAGTGCTCCATTCGAGCATATTTAATAGGGTGGTCCAAATTTTTTTTCTTCAAATTTTCATTCTCTCACCCGCCAAATTTGTGCGAATCCATAAAAAAATAAATGCGTTCTTTTGGGGAAAAAATGATATTTAGAGGTTCCGCAAGCCCCATGAAGTTTAACACGTATTCTGTCGCCCTGATTTAAAAAGTGGGTATCTACATTTGAAGTAGAACTGAAAAATTAAACAAAACTCTTTTGTACTTGGTCTGTCCAATTATGTTATTTTTTATATGGAAACAACTGTTTTAGACCAATTCGGATCTGCTCTTTTCATAAGTGCAAAAAAATTGCAAATTTTGATTGCTTATATACGTTCTCTCAAACGTGAAATCTCCGAAAAAACTCGTTTAAAAGCCGTATCTGTGCAGATACGGTATTTAAACAGGACGGAGACGCTGAAAACTCCGAATTTTCTTGGGAAGAACGAGGGTAATTACAAATTTTTACTTCAATAAATTAATGAAAGCGAATATGGGATACGACATTCATGTATCATTTTTTAATTAATTGAGTAAATCTCTAATAAATTAAAAAGTCGAATGTGGTCGAGTGAAAAATGCACAATTTTTGGCGGGCTCGAGAATATCGATTAATCGATTTGTTGGGTCGGTGACTATCGATTTTTTTAAATTGGTACATTTTTCAAAATTAAAAATTTCATTATCCGTTCACTTTTCTGAAATATGTATCCTACAAAAGTTAAAATAAATTTTTAGCGGATTCGAACTTTCAAATGAAAATTTTTACGGATTACATATCTATATATCTTAATCGATATGGATTAACGATTTCATAAATTGTTTTCTATTTGAGAATTTCACGATAAATTTAATGTAAAATTTTGTATTCCTCGAAAAACTGATTAAAACTTATCGAAAAATTGTTAAAATTATAATATTCTGGAAAATTAAAAATTTTTCAACTGTCACAATATTTTTGAAATGTTAAGAACTCATTTAAAAAGAATCTTTCACATGATCTACTTACAAAATTCTTTTGCAATAAATAAACACAATTTTCAGATGCGTAAATTATAAAAATAAAATGCACTACCTTTTGTTAAAAAATTCTCATCATGCAAATGCGCCGTTCTGGGAGGAATGTAGAATCAAAAAAAGCTCCAATCCTGACTTACAATTTTCTTAAAAAGGATTGTAGGTCTCAAACGAACCAAAATCCTTCTTTAAAAAAACGTATCTGTGTAGATACGTCGTTTTTAACTAGGTTGATAGTCTTAACTCAGGCTGAAATCCTGGAAAAAGTGTAGATACACTTTCTTCATCAGCATTTCTCAAAAATCGCTGTAGATACAGAAAACGTGACCTTACTATCTTAATTATTATTTATAAATTTTAATTAATTTTTGCATAGTTAAATTTGTCTTTTCACGACGAATCCAACGATATAAAAAACTCATTTTCGATGAAAAATGTAGATACCCACTTTTGAAATCAAGACATCAGTATTTCCCATAAGAAAAAAAAAACGTTTTTATAAACTTTGTTCAGAATCGTCAATATTAGGTGAATCGAGTTTAAACTCAACATTTCTCTTCACAAGCAGTCACAAAATACGAAACAAAAATTATTTTTTAAATGTCACCCCCATAAGTTTGTTTTATAGGGTCCCAAAGAAACCCCATAAATGACAAATTGTGTTTTGTTTGAAAAATTTATTATTATTTTTAATAATACTCTTTTTAAATAATGCGAGAAAGTTCGACTGCTTCTATTTGAAACAACGTAACTCAGTTTTGCGCATTGTCAGACGGGCGTCTATCCCGCTTGCAGTGCCTGACTTTTACGTCCGTCTGACAATGCGCAAAAATGAGTTACGTTGTTTCAAATAGGAGCAGTCGAGTAGTGGTTTTTTCTGAAATTTTCAACTTTGTGTCCACTTTTCACTTAGAGTGAGGTAATAATTAATGCTATTTAGCAAAAATAATTGTTTAAACAAATTATTATTGTTTATAACTATTATGTGATTATAACTATGTTATAATTAATTAATTATTTAATTGAGGCCTTTTTGATCTATATATGAATATTATCATCGATGACAGCATGTTTCTTCCACGGTAGGAGAAGGGGGTGCTATAGGGGTGATAGTGATAGAGTGATAGAGAAGGGGGTGATAATAAAATGTGTGCGATTCTAAATTTTCCTTTTACGCTTTGCAATAAACTTCGTGTTATAATTCAAAGCAAAATTTTTACAAGTCATTTACAGACCCACTTCTCCCACCTACTCCTAATTATTCCATCCTTTGTTTTTATCTCTATTGTGAGATAGCCTCTTTGTTAAAATGTATATTTTTAAACCATTAGCAAAAGAGTAAAAACAGTCTACTTTGAAAAAAATAGAACACTATTTAAAAAATGATTCTGGTTCATGTTCATTTATTATTTGTTCATAACTAAAAAGTCAAAGCAGAACTGAATATTTCAGAAAAAAGTGGAACTTTCTAGCATTATTCAAAGAGAATATTATTAAGAATAATAACAAAATGGTTTAATCAATTATGTTTGTTAACTTGAAATAATTATAACCTTATTCTAATTGAAAAGTGGACAAAAAGTGGAAAATTTTAGAAAAAACCGCAACTATCTAGCATTATTTTTAGAGAAAATTGTTATAAGTAATAATAGATTGTTTGAAAATTAATTCTGTTAACTTTAATTGATTACTGCTTCGCTCTAATCGAAAATTTCAAAAAATTTTGTAAAATTCGGAAAAAACCGCGACTTTCTAACTCTATTCTAAGAGGAAAGAGTGAAACACAATTTTTCACTTATGGGGGTTTTTTGGGATCCTATAAAACAGTCTTATGGAGGATACATTTAAAAAGTAATTTTCGATTTGAATTCTAAGGTTAATTGTGAAGAAAAATGTTGAGTTTCAACTCGATTCACCTAATTTTGACGATTCTGAATAAAATTTACAAAAACGTCTTTTTTTTCTTATGGGAAATACGTGCTAAACTTCATGGGGCTTGCGGAACCTCTAAATATTATTCTCTTTTCAAAAAAAAAGAACACATTTATTGTTTTGTGGATTCGAACAAATTTGGAGGGGGGGGGTGAGAGCATGAAAATTCGAAAAAAAATGTTTCAATGCATTTTTGGACCACCCTGATATTCAACCTCCCCAAAGACAATTTGGCGTGGGTTCGCTTTTGACCCACATAACATGGGCTTGCAGGTTATCGAATTTCAACATGTTGAGGTCGACAGGAGACCACCTGTGTAAGGAAGACATAAGGTGTTAAAGAATCTCTCAAATTACGATGCATCTTCTTTTTATAAGAAATTTTAACTTCCATGAAAAATCTTGATCATTTGGAGTATAAAAATTGATGTTTATCACGATAAGTATGATGTAAAATGTTATTTTTTCTACCAATTTCTTATTATTAACTTTATTCGTAATGTATGATGCAATCAACTTATTGATTTGGTCAATCAATCCTTCAGAAGCTTCAAATAAAGCTTTGAAATTCAAAACCATATCGTTAAAAACAATATTTTTTCTAAATACTTTTTTAAATACTTTTTTTGTGAATTAAATTACAGAAAGTAATGCAAAAGCGATTGAAAATCAAAGTTATTTTAAGCTTGGGTTTCAGGAAGTCCACAACGTCAAACCAGTGAAGCGGACAATCGATGCATCGATTTAATAAAGGTAATTAAGTAATTAACGTCACTCGGGTGAAATATGTTACACCCGCATATGGTACGTGGATCTCGACTTACATGTCAAAGACACTGCAAGGTCAACATTAGATAGGATCTAACATAGAATCGTGGCTTGTCAGGCGATCGACCATCGAGGCAACATCTATGAAGCAAACCGACACATAAGAGAAGAAGAACCGTTAATCGTTATACTATAGGGATCGCTCAAGAGTCGAGCGAGTTAACCGTGAAATCGATATCCAATGAAAGATGATACTCTCTGTCTTAATAATGCACGTCATATTCTTATAACGAGCATCGAATAGGAAAAAATTTATAAATTGACATTCTTCGCTACTTTTGCAATTATCTTCTAATACAATTAGTATAATTCATTCACTTGTGATTCATTGAACGCTTCGGAGCTTTAATAACTTCTTATTTTAATTAGTACCTGAATTTCGATACAAGCATACTAAATCCAAAAGTATCATTTTTAATCCAAAGTTGGATCAAGATGTTGCCAACAATTGAAAACTACATTACTACTACAGAAACATATCTATGTAGTGGTTATATAATTGTCAATTGTTTGTAACGTTTTGATACTTTTGGATTTAGTGTGAGGTTTCCAAAAGCTGAATTGTGACCCTTTTAAAATTAAAAACAATAATTAATTTTGAAATAAAAAATGTTAAATTGAAGACAAATTGAAATAGATGCAAGATGCAATTTCATTGAAAGTTGCACCAAGCGATCTGATTTGTGAGTTTTTAAATCTGAACGCTTTGTAATTGGTAACGTCAAGGTTTGAATAAATGGCAATTCCTCTGGTATCGCCTGTCACTTACATTTGAAATTATTGTCAGATTTGCGAGCCTTGCCACCCGTGCAAATGCAATAATTGAACCCTCCACGATTTACTTGATCCCTTTGATTAACCACAACGCACAACTCTGCCAAGAGCTGCTCTACTCTAGTTTATAAACACCATTAATCATCTTCTTGATCTCTGCACGAACAACGGTGGCATCGATTCGCAAATTATTACGAGCGTAACTTTCCAGGGGACGTTGATTACAATATTACAAACCTACACATGTCGAATAAAATGATCGAGTGTCGGATCAGACCAAGGTGAATACTGAATAAAACGCTTTAAGATTTTTTATCTTAAAAGTTCCATGTGACGGTGACTAAAATGATTTGTCAATAATAATTTAAGGTGAATCAAATAAAGGTAATGAGTCTATTTATAGACATGAACTTCCGACGAATAATATCGGATCAACTGTTTTTTATAAAATCTAACATTGGCAATACACACATTAAAACTTTTTTTCTCCAAATAGCACGAAAGACGTCAAAATTCCGGATAAAGTTACCTCAACATGAAGTGTTTTTGTCAATTTCTAAAGAAGATATTGTGCAAAATTTCAAACTTTTCTTAAATTATGAATCACTCCCGAAATAATTTACGTTTTTAAATGTTCTTGCTCTAATTTTAAAGGTACACTACCGCCGATAATTATCGGTAGGGCTGTTTTTTCAACAGTTGTCAAAGTGCTTTAATTTTTCTACAATAAGATTAAAAAACTTTTTCTCCTAACAAGACGAAAGGAAATAAAATTCTGCGACGAACAAGCCCAAGTTAAAGGCAACTTGTCAATTCTATAAAAAGATATTGGGAAAAAACTTCAAATTTCGATGTTTTAAAAAAACGTTGATAACTACGGTAATAATAATCATTTTTAAAAGCTTAAAAGTTATTTCGAAATTTAAATTTCCGTAAAATTTCAGTGACCTATTAATATATTTCTGCAATTTTTTTCTCTTAGGAGCTGCAAAAGGTCAAAGTTAGTACCAAAAACTAGTGAACATTGGAAAACGTCCAATGTTCACAAAAAACTTCCAAGAATTTTTTAAATCTCAATTTATATATGTGTGTGTGTGTGTGTGTGTGTGTGTGTGTGTGTGTGTGTCATATCATATCATTATAGATTTCACGAAGTTTGATTAAAAAATATTATATATTGAGATTTAAAAAATTCTTGTAAGTAATTATACATTTTTTAATTTTTACGAGTTTTTTGTATTAACTTTGGTCTTTTGCAGCTTCTAGAAAAAAATTTCAAAAATGTATTCATAGATCACGGAAATTTCATGCACACTTACCGACGTTTTGAAATGACTTTTTAAAAAAATGATCATTATTTTCTGAGTCATTATTTTTTTAAAACATCGAAAATTGAAGTTTTTTTTATAATAGCATCTATAAAATTGACGTATTTAAAATATTAAATTAAATTATATTAAAAATATTTGTCGTCAACTTGGGGTAGTTGAACGCAGAATTTTATTAGATTTTTTCAATTATGGGAAGAAATGTAATGTAATATTACAAAAATTATAGCACTTTTTTTTTGAAAAAGATGTTCTGTTGACTAGCGTGTGATAATTTTTGTGGGTCGGTAGAATGAGTGTTTAGCACTTTAGGATCTGCTGAAAAAACAGCGTTGGTGTAAATTTACGTAGAATCGTAGAATATAAAAAATTATACTAATTTTGTCCTAGCTTGTGCCAAAGTCTAAACTTAGAACAAAAAAGTCGTAACAATTGAAAAAATTCTTATATTCAAAAAAAGGATTTTAAAAAATATATGAAAGTGATTACCCGGAAGAATGAATTAAACTTTTTAAAAAATATAATATAATTATTTTTGGTATTTTTTTAATAAATAATTTTGCAAGTTTCAATTTTTACGACTTTTTTGTCCCAAGTTTAGGCTTTGGCAGGCTCTAGGGAAAAATTGGTACAATTTTTTAAATGATTTGTAAATTTACCTCTAAAATGAACCCAACAACATCTAAGAACGTCAATTATTTCGGGACTTAGAATAATTTAAGGAAAGTTTAAAATTTTGACTTTTTTCAGAATATTTTCTTCAACAATTGCCAAAAACACTTCATCTTGAGGTCATTTCATGCGGAATTTTGACATCTTTCGTGCTATTTTGAGGAAAAAATGTGAATGAGTGTATTGCCAATATTAGGAGATCTTATGCAACTAAGAAAAAAAGGTATTAACGTTTAAACGGTTCGAATATACCATTTACATTTTTAAAAAAAATTGATTCATTGAAATCTGAGTGGCAATCAGAAGTTAAAATTCAAATTAAAGATTTTAACTATGTTTTTTTGTAGATTGTTATAAAAATGTGTTATAAATGTCTTAGAAATCTATAATTTATTATTAGAGAATCAAGTTATTTATTGCTCAACTAGTTAGATTAAAGAATATTTGTCGTCCTTTATTTTATTTGCTCGTAATTTCTTTTACCACCAGGTGTGACTTGAAATGTTAAACGGATTCTGCGAATGTTATCCTAGCACTTCAGTCTTGAGCTTAATAAGTAATAAAATAAAACTAGTTAAAGCATTTTATCAGTGACTCCGGCTCGGTAAAATTTTTGTTCGTTGCCTCTTGAAATGCGTTAATCAGGCGGAAAATGCGAGTAATTCTATCAGCTCTCTTTCTGCTCGAAATTCCACTGTGCACTGACGCATAACACGTGCACTGCCGATTTGCATATTTGAAAGTTTGCCTGGCTTCAGTGTCAAGAAACAATGATGGAACAGAGATCAGAGCAAAATTTTACGCACATTAAAGTTATGATTTGAAACTGTTTTTTTAAATCATCACAATTTAAAACATCACAATCTTTTTTTCTTAAACTTAAATTTTAAACATAGAATTGAAAATATATTTTAACTGCAGGCCTATTCAATTGAAATGATGCAATTGGAAAATTCCATGCAATTGTTATTAGATTTTAAGCAAATGATTTAAATTACTGCAGGTGTCACAAGTGGGAATTATACGTGTACCAAATTAGAAAATTCTTTACAAATTGTTCTGTTTTTATAGCGCTTTTCGTCACTATGCATTTAACAATAGATATTGCGCTTATGCAATCATTTTTGTAATTTTTGAACTTACAAAATTCATTCTTTAAGACAAGATGAAAAGGACACCGTGAAGAGGGGAGCAGAAGGTAAGTGTAGTCGACACGTGTACCTGTGGAATTTTCTGCACGTGATCTCGATTAAACACTTGCGAGTGAACGCTTTATGTAAGTAACCCAACGCCCTATTTGGTAACATCAGTCCAGACTTAGGCCAATTGAACGAGTTGTCTGCACAGGTTTCAAAGGTTTCAACCATTTGTTATTGATACCTCATTCTTTAATTAACCTAAATTTTCATTATCAAAAATATAAGATCTATTTAGATACTTCAATTTTTAATAAAATAAATAAAAGGTTATAAAAAAATATAAAATGAACTGCATTTGTGAACCTAATATTGTGTTTCTTAAATACAGTTATAAATTTAATGCATTGATTTTAATTTAAATTTAAATTTAAATTTTAATTTTAATTTTGATTTTAATTTTAATTTCAATTTTAATTTTAAGTTTAATTTTAATTGTTTTTAATATTTGATGTTAATCTTGGCTTTAGTTTACGAATCCTCAAATTCATTTTGTCCTGCTTTTTAATAAAAGCAATTATATCAAAACTGTTTTCTTATATTTGTGAAATAAAAAATTGTTTTATTTCTAATTTTTATTTCAGTCACGCTATATCAACTGATTGGCTTCCGAGCTTCTTGTTGTCAGGCATTTGTATTCATGTGGTGAGAATGGGTCAGGCAGCGTGAATTGAAAATAAATCAGTGCCTTTTGTCGACTGTCAAACCTAAAACCTTCAATTATTTTCTTTCGCTTAATATTCCAGACTAAAACCCAAGATTCAAAGGATGCTCGTCGAATCTGCGGTTTTTTTTATTACAAGTGCTTTTAGGAATTCTGTGGTTTATAAATAGTTTATATCAATAGAACCTTTTGACTCATTGAAATTTAAGAAAAAAAGAATATAAATTGCAGTACATTTCTAAATTATCTTTTAATATACAGAACAGGTTCTTTCTTTTCTGATAAAAAGTTTAATAATCTAAATTTTTTATTTCTAGTTTGTTAAAAACATTTTTAAATTTTTTAATCATATACCGTCAAACGGGGCAACTTCGGACATTTGAGGTCATTTCGGACAGTCGTAAATTTATCGCTAAAATTACTCAAAGTGGTTTTAATTAGGATCTGGAACCAGTTAGGACTTAAACTGATTCCATATTCTAATTGGAACCGTTTTGAGTAATTTAAAGTATCAATTTAGGGCTGTCCGAATTTACTCTACATGTCCGAAGTTGCCCTATTTGACGGTATTTAAAAATGTCACTAAAATTTTGAAAAAAGAATAAAAATTGCAGTGCATTTGTAAATTATCTTTTAATATACAGAAAAAGATTCTTCCGTTTCTGATAAAAAATTTAATCGTTTATAATGTTGGACGTTAATTTTCGGTCAATATAATCCCCCACTGAGAAAAAATTTAATAATCTCAATTTTTTATCTCTAGTTTTTTAAAATTTTTAAACATTACATAATCTCAATTTATCTCTAGTTTTTAAGAACATTTTTAAACATAAAATAATCTCAATTTATCTCTAGTTTTTAAGAACATTTTCAAGCATAATATGTTTAAAATATTCTTAACAAACTAGAGATAAAAATTGAGATTATTACAAATGCACTGCAATTTATATTCTTTTTTTCTTAATTTCAGTTACAATATAGTTATAATAGTTATAATATCAGTTATAATATAAATGTTGCCTAGATATTTTGAAGGTATCTTAATCATTTTAGGCATATTATTAATTTAAATTAATTCCTGATGATTTTCTATTTACTATAGCATCATTTTTTATTGCAAGTTTTTAAATAATATATTGTCTGGATCTATTTTACTGAGTCTTTTGAGAAGAATTCGCAGAATTAACTTCTCGTACATTTTCGATGATCCATTGTCTGAAAAAATTGATTGTCCAATATCGCGGTCATCGGACAAAAGAATTTCAATTTGATTAGAAGACAGACTTTAGAGCGAACAATAGAGCCCTGAATAAAAGGTTTTGAGAAATCGTTTTAACCAGGTGTCTCTGTAACACGTGTACGCATAAGCGTATCTTGATTCGGAAACAATTGATTTTTTACTGCATACAATTGGCATAGCGGTAAGACGAAGCACGTGACGACACGAATAGATATCGAAGCCCAATATTCGAATCAAATCAAGAAATAGCTTCTCGTCTTTTTTCACTTTTTTCTCACCTTTTGAGAAAACTTATAATTTTAAAGGAATATGAACAAATCGAGTTTGAAAAAATAAAAATCTTATTGAAAATTCTCTTATGTAATTTATAGACAAGTCCTATTCAATTAATTGTTATCTTAGTAATATGAAACTTCGTATTTTTCTAAAATAATATTTATGAACACTTATTATTTCTTATCTAGAGCAGTATCATTTAATACTAGCAATTATTGACATATTTGTTAAAATTCTTAAAATTTCTTCCGCTCTCGATCGTGAGAATCGAAACTTTCGTTCAGAGGCTTATCGATGAATTTAAAGTGCCTTGAGCAGTTTCGTTATGCAATAAAATGAACTAAAAAGCAAACCGGTGTATGTGCTTCAAGTAATAATTGGTAAACTAGAAAACAGTTGCACAAGTCAGTAGCATCTTGTCCGCGTTGAAGTCTCCCACGAGAAAACCAAGACATGCGGATGAAAAGCTTCTACAGTCTCAAATTGAATCTAAAAGTTGGTACTTTTTGACCAGTTTCATTTTTTTCAGATCTTAGAACAATAATAATGAACTGCATAATTTAAAGACATGGGGAATTATCTTTTGAGACAAGAGAACTGAAACAATTTAGTTTTGGAATTAAATGAAAAATATCGCTCTACAAAGTGGAAGGTTACTGTAAGGTTATTATAAAGTTATTGCTTTTTTGTCAGAGAGAAAACTATAGAGGAATTTTCAATGGAAAGAATTATTCCTCTCTGCATCTAAATTAGAAGAATAAGAGAATAATTTAAAAGACATAAGACAGTCTTGTGTTATAAAAATTAGTTGAGTTTTTGATAAAAAACAGTTTTTAATTAATTTTAATTGACCAGAATATATCAAGTTTCAATATATTGAAAACAATATAGTTCATAATCGTGAACCTTCGATGTAGGTCTTCAAAGGGTATCGAATATCGATAGAGTACCGCAAAACGATCAAGATAGCAAAGCAGTGAATATAACCTCTCGCTTGATTATTTGTACAGAGGTGACCGTTAAATTCCTCGATATAGCAGCTTCTAAATTCAATTAGTAGCGTACGTGACCGAAGAAACAAATGAGCGTCCTCTCGTTGCAAGTTAACGGCCACTACTGTGCATCAGAGAGTGTTTCTTTCCCTCTTTTGTTTCCTTTCACAATGCACCTTTGTTGCTCAACATATGAAACGCACTCGGGGCCTCCAAATAATCTTCACCATTACAGTACTTACAATGAAACTCTAATCTCGAATGGTAAAGAAATTCAATTATTTTAACTCCTGAAACACAAACAAAAAATAAATAGGTTTTTTGCATTATATGATTTGTCAATTGCAAGAGATAAGAATTAAATAGTCTAGATTTTGAAAGTAATGAAAAAACCAAACCAAATTCTTGGATTTTCCACTTTAAGCTAATGAAATTAATTTGTAAAAGATATCAAGAAGTTACATTTCTCATCAACCATTTTGTGTAATGCAAAAGTTTTACAGAAAATCGTCCATCCACGAAAATGCAAATTACTATGCAAATTTACTATTATCCACTTTTCGCACAAAATGACTGATGAGAAATGTAACTTCTTGATATCTTTTACAAATATAAAATTCAGAGATACTATGCCCAACCTTTGTTACTGTTCACGAAATCAAAAAAATTTTTAAAGAAAATGGTTCTTAGTCGCCCAGAAAATAATTAAATTTATCTACAAAAATTTACAAATGTGTACAAACCTGTAATTTGAAAAAATCATATTTTTTCACTCATATAAAAAAAAGAATACAAAATTTCAAAAATAAATTCGAAAGAGCCTCATGACGTCTTGCTTTAAAATTGACCACAAAAAATTGTACAGTCATTCTGATTAGAAAAGGCATATTTTTCGTAGTCGGAATTTGATTAGTCAGATTTCAAAATTAGATAATTTGCAACCGAGCCTAATGTCTAAAGCATATATGAAATACATTTTTTTATTTTTTATATAGGAAATAGAAATTTTTTAGAATTCTGTGTATTTGAAGTCTTTATGATTCATGATTGACATAAAAATTAGTCTTTTGAGTTGGACCGGAGAGCTTTTGTAAAAACATCAGGGCAGCAGACACTCGATAATACTCAGAACCCTTGATGTACCGCGAACACTTGTAGCGTGATGCGCATGAGGCTGCATGATATTAACTAGAAGAATCGAAGGATATCCGGATGAGAAAGGCCCCACACGTGGATTTCCGTTGGCCAATAAAGACCCTCTGTCTTTTTGCGGCGTGAACTTGATAAGTACGTGGCGCCAATGTATTTATATCTGTATTTAAAAGCCTTTCGGTTAATTTTATCGAACATTAAATTTTACGAGTAAAGGATTTTGCGTTCCAATTTTCATTTTCAAAACCTATTTAGAACTTTTACATGTAAAAGTTTCAAGAGAATTTTTATAGATTTAGATTTAAATTTAAATTTTTGTAGCCTTAAAATAGTTTAGGTTTTTAATATAAAAATTTTCATAATTAATATATAAGACAGTTTAAGAAATACGAGTTTCCTACAAATTGAAAAATACTTTGCAATTTAGACAATTTTAAACAATTAATTCTTCTTTCCAACTGTGGCGAAAAATAATGTTTTTTGATTTCCCTTATTCTTGTATTTTTAAATAAGTTTTTATTGACCTCCGTAATTCGAGGCGGCTTGCTTTTGGCTTGTCTCTTTCGACAAGCAGAGAAAAAAATTAAAGAACAAAACCATCTTGTATCCTAAAGGAAAAGGCGGGCCATTCCATCAGTGCTCTGGGGGTCGATTAAAAATAATAATGCGAAAAAAATTATAAGGCTGGTGACCCTGGTCACAGGCGTACTCGCTTTAACTGACTTCGCGCGTAATGATGACAAATTACTGCGTAAATCACGTGACAAGGCGCACGACTCGCGTGGTCAACATAACAATATTCTGCGTTTGCGATCGTCTGCAAAGAACACGCTTATTCACTTTTGATGCCTTGACGGTTGCTTATCTTGGCAAGGTCAGACGATTTTTACAATATTTTTGATGCATCTCTTCTAAAAACACATGAAAATATTTTATTTGCCTTTATATCAATTAGAGGAAATTGCCCTGTAGTGGAAAACTACAAATAGTAGCTATTGTTAAATAATTAGACAAGATGTGATGCAAATTTTAAATAATACATTGTACAAATAAAACGCTTATACAATCTACATCCCATAAATATTCATTGACTACTAATTTATAGTATTTTTTCCCTATAGAGTAAATTATTATTAAAAATTTTTTAAAATTTAATTTACTTTTTAATTGAAATTAAAAATGATTAAAAAATATTATTGTTAAAAATTAATATTCTTTGTCAAAACTTCTATACTGGTTTTTAGTGAATAACTTCAAAAATTTTCAGATCTTAAGTTGGTAGAGTAAGAAACAGCTTACGACCATAATCTCTAAAATTTAATTATGAGGGGAATTACCGTTGTCATTTTCAGTTTAAAAATGCGAAATAGGTTTTACAACACTTTAATATGTGTCCACGTCCAGGCACTAATATTCAACTATTCTTTTACGTTCGTAACATTAGGAACATTCTACTCCTTATATGTATATATGGGCATATCTCGGAAACCTTTCACTTTTCAGTAAAAAAAAAACATAAACGACAAAATTTTTATGGACCCAACATTGGAAATTTCTCTATATTGTCTAAACTATATTATTATATTCTGCAATTGCGTGGTCGAAAATTATTGATTTACAATAGTTATTAAGTTATTATGAGTTGAAATTTTTAATTATGCGAAAGTAAAAGATCTGTTGCATATCATTTCTTAAATTTGACACTGAATTTGAACATTTGAAATTCTCAAAAGAAATGAACTATTTGGTAATTAATTGAGAGATTTTCAATGAGTTAGAATATAGAATAGTAAGTTAAATATACATACATACATACATACATACATACATACATACATACATACATACATACATACA
>JBAGKK010505969.1:0-14365 GCA_037177015.1 Euceroptres primus | reverse complement strand
AGAAAAATGTGGAACGTTATGAGCCTATTTTGGAGTGCTTAAACGGATACTTTTGGGGTTTTCCTTTTGGTAAGATTTCAAAAGGTACGTCAATTTTTCGACAACAATTTAAAACCTTTAATAAAGATATAATTATTTCCTTGGACCGGCTAGTTAGAATCTTAGCCTGGGCGGCGAAAATGCTGTGTCGGCAGCTTTGTAAGGCGTTCAAGCTACGTGAACTTTAAAGTATTAATTGCACAATTTCCAAGTCTCCGAAATAATACTGTATGCAATAAAATTGTGTATAAGATTATTTCAATGTTCTTGAAAATTAAAAAAAATTTATTTACTGGGAAGGCGCGTAACAGATGTGAATACTATAAGGTGCCTTGAAAAATTTTGAGGTTGGGAAAATTATTCATATATAAGCAAACTCGAATTGACTTCGTTTATTACAAGAATTTTTTTCTTTTCAAACTAATTTTTCCAATAAAGAAATATTGTTTTATGTCCCTCAAAAATCAAGAAATTTTTCTCAATTTTTGTTTGTTATAAAAATTGATTTAGAGCATACAAAGAAATTTAAGCAAGAAAGGAATACGATAGGATCGGACTTGTAACTGTTTAGATCATTTTTTTATTCCGAAATTTTAATATATGAAAAAAGGCAACCTGAATACAAACAGTTGGAATATTAGTTTATTTTATTATATATTTATTTATTTTATTCAATTACCATAATTTATTTTCCTACTTTTGTTTCAATTCTTGGTTCGCTAATCATCAGAATAAACTAATGAACATTAAAATAAAAAAACTATGTATCTGCTCAAATTTCCTGCAACAGTCGATAACATGTTATATAGGTGCATCTCCAGGCGACAAAACGCTGATAGCAATCGAGTCAACAGGCATCAGCTATTCATAATTATACTTATTATAGTTGCATATAAATATCTTCAAAGCAAATATACTTCCACGTAAATAAATATGACTTTTTGATATTTATTTCTAATTCACATTTGTAATTCGCGGGATGAAAGCATAGCTACGTGTTTACAACTTCTGTCGCGAGATGTCCGCACCTTACGGCTCCAAGATACACAACGGCTGCAAGTCTTCCTCTCTTTCTCGCACCGCTTTCACTGTCATGCTCGTGTCCGTGTGAATTTGTACATTTTTCATCTCGAATATCGGACAAGATTTCCCTTTTTTCGAGAAAAACGCGTCTTTCCACCTCCTCTGCAAACTTAAAGTTTCTTTCAAACTTTACACAGATTCAGAAGTCTAAATTTTAGATCTGAATCCCTTTGGTATAAAAGCAGTTGGAAATGACAGCATTTGCATAATTTCTGCCATTTTTTTGACACGGGCTCAACACCCTTAAGTTTTAATTTTTCTATAATTATATTTATATAATTATATTAAATAATAAGCATGTTTGTTGGTCAAAATTAATGAACTTTTCATTTTGAAGTTACTGTTAAATTATTTTGTTTTATATACATTTCATATATTTTAGAGTCTACATTTGAGATTTTTCTGTTTTTCGTATTTTCACCTAAAATTTTAACTAAATGACCTCCATTTCGAATCCACCTTTTCGAACTTTTTATTTTAAAGGTTAAATATGGCATCAGGACACTCAAAACTCCCTGCATACCAATTTATATCAAAATCGGTTGAATAGAAAAAAAGTTGAACCCAGGGAGTGCAAAGCTGCCCCTAAAATAAACCCTAAAAGAAATTCTTGTGGCTCTCTTTTTGAAATCAGATTTTTGGATGCTACTTAACAACTGTGCAAAGCGAATTTGCTTTATACCAAAATGCCGTATTCTTCACTTTTTGGGATGTACTGTTTCGACTAAAAGGGTTGTAAAATCCATATTTTTGAAGAATAATTTGGCGCGACTCACCTTCTCACTCTTGAAGGTCGTATAAATTGATTTCAAGAAAAGAAAATTTTAAAATCGAACGTTTTTTTCACAAAAGTCTAACTAAAAAGGGTCCTTTTCAGGAGAATCACCTAAGTAAGAGATATATGGGGCACTTCGTATCAAAGGCAAAAAGTGAATCATGGTTTGTTTTTAAATTGAACCACATTTTAACCATTTTCATCTTGGTTATTATAGATTGGACGAAAAAAGTACCGTAGAATGGGCTAATTTCGGACACTTTTTAAGGGGTTTCAAGCCTAAAACTGTCAACATTATGACAATTAGAAAGTCAGAATATATCATCTTTAGTATCCGATACATATTTCCCCCAAAAGACAAAATTTTATCTCATCTGATTACCACTCCGTTTGGTAAAAAAGAAGTATCAGAATTGACCCCTGAATGTTGGGTAATTTTGGACACTTCTTAATTTTCCGAAGAATAATCGTAATTATTATTAACTCCTCCTACTACTACTACTACATAATCAAAATAAAATATAGGTAAGACTGTTTAGTAAGGTTTAGATTTAGACGTTACCGTAAAATGTGGTAATTTCGGACATTCTAACTTTTCAGTACACATGTTGTTTTCATCGTTCATTAATTTCGCGGCATCGTTGATGAACAAAATCGGCATGGAAAAGCCGCTTTTGCAGCTTTTCGGGTTCTCATTATTTTTCCTTTAATAGTGTACTTAGCATCCCTCCCCTTTATCCCTATACCCTCTTCATCCCTCAATGTCACTCAGTAACAACCCTTACACGGAAAGAATTTCGGCACAGCAGACGCATCACCTACAGTACAGCAGCAGTACCTAGGGCTCGGCACAACTGTTATACCGATTTTGGCGCATCAGACGCGCCAAACTGAGGCGACAACCGAAATATGTATGGCTCCTGTGCCTTCCAGCACGCCTGCTCTCTCAAAACGGCGCATCAGCCGTGCCAAACAAATGAACAAGATTTGTCCTAGCGCTTAGCACTGCTTGTGTGTTAGTAGGTACGTCTGCTGTTCCGAAATTCTTTCTGTGTAGAAATGGTTGCTTTGGCATTGTTATTTTCAGAACATACAACTTTGTCCGAGTTTTCAATATTTTTCCTCTGGTGGTGTAGTTAGCATCCCTCCACTTTACGCCTATACCCTCTTCATCCCTCTATGTCGCTCAATAATAACCCGTAGCAACGGTTGCTATGGCATTGTTATTTTTAGCACATACAATGTTGTTCGGATTCTCAATATTTTTCTTTTAATAGTGTATTTATCATTTCAGCAACAGTTTCTATGGCATTTTCTGCACATACAGCGTTGTTCGAGTTCTCAATATTTTTCCTCTAATGGTGTATGAATCATAAATATTCATACAAAACTTGAGGTTTCTACCTAAAATACTTTTGAAGTCACGAGCGGTAAACGACGGACGGACACCCGATCAAAATTAAAAGGGTTTCTGCCCGGGGCTACGAAACCCTAAAAATCTAAACTATCATCACAGAGGTAGGCCAAGGAAAGAATGTTGTCAGTATGTGAGCGAGACTTTAAAACGAAAGGATATAAGGTGTCAAACAAATAGGAGAGCTTGTATTAAAAAGTGCATGGATATAACAGAAGCAAAAGATGTATGTATGTCAGGATAGAGATATTTGGCGAAAAATTGTTTACAGGAAGTGTGTGGCAAAGAATAGCAGTGGTGTGATAGATGCCTGAAACAAAAGTTCTTTGGATACTCATGGGCCCAGGTGGAGGTCTTGTTTAGTGACTAAGATTAGGTGTTAATTTGTGTAAGGAACTGCATAGTTTTTTATTAAGCAGTCTGTGTGCATCTGATTAATGAGTTTGTGTGGTTAGTGTAATGCATGAAGACTTTGTGAGACTTTTCACCTGGGGTGATTGCTAGAGAGATTGATCAACAACCCGGGTCGGAGCAGTGTTGTGGGACAAGCGTGATGGTTACAACCATCACCCAATCCATCTAAAATCCATCCTCCTTCCTACACATTCCCTTCCTACCTTATAAATACCTACTCAATCCTTAGTAACTTAACAGGACTAGAACCGAATAAGTTAGCGCTTACCACGAACGGGATATGGCTTAATGGTATGATAATAATAATAATAATTGTTTAATAGTACTAATGTTTTAGTACTTCCCTTTCGTTTTCACGCGTTAGGGAAAATATTTCGTATAAATATAATAGTAGAGAATTATGTAGTCAAAATACATTTATTTTAACTCTTGACACAATTTTGAATCTGTTCTCGACTCAAGCTCTTGGTCAACTGAACTGCCCTCGGCAACGAGATTAGTAAGTCTTAATCAAGTGGGGATATATTAAACAAAGATATGATTCCTTCTTTGGTATTTCTTTGTGCAGTCATTCGGCGAACTATTTATATACATTAAAAGACTAAGTTTACATTAACAGATTTTTATTACTCAAAGAAATACAGATACATATTAAATTCACGTAAATTCCCTTATAATATACATTGGTTCTTAACATGCTCCCTCTGTTGAGAGCTTTGCGATCAACTTTCACACGTTATTCTCGTATCAGCACAATTAAATGGTCTCGTTTGTATTACGCGTACGGAAGGTAGATTACCTATCTTAGGAGCGGCTAAAATCGGTTTAGTACGAAAGCAATTTATACACTTGCGTATGAATTTTTGAGTTTGGTAAGATTATGGGATGTCGTTTGTTGAATAAATACTCAAAATTTTCTAAACGACCTCTAACGCGCAATAGTCCATCTTCACATAAGAATGGATCTAAATTTAAAATCTTACTCTTTTTACTCAATGAATTACCCTTTGTTAAGTTTTCAATTTCCTTAAAAAAACAGGATTTTTGGACAAGTCAGATAATAACTGTTTCTGCGTGCTTCAATTCTATAGTTTTTAAAGAACCTTTATACTGACGATATTCAGCTAAGAGTCTAAAGCAGAAAGCTATTACTCGTTTTAGTTTAGTGAATGAAGAAAATTTCTCGAAAATCTTAATTTTAACATCAGTTTTTAGACAATTTAATTTCGTCGTTTCTGGAAGTATATCCTTACTCATCTTGATTTTCGATTTTGGCAAAAAATCTTCTTGACTTAGCCAATTAAGACCTTTAAACCACAATTCATTTTCTATGAATTTGTCAGGTATTTGACCTGTGGACAATTCGTCTGCAGGATTGACTTTAGAGCGAATGTGACGCCACTGCGCAATGTTTGTTTTTCTTCGTATTTAGGAAACTCTATTTGACACGAAAGTTTTTAATTTATTGGAACTGGTTCGTAACCAATGTAACACAATTTCTGAATCTGACCAAATGGTTGTTACATCGATTTTAATACAAAGAGAATTTTGGACACTCTTTCAAACAGGTTAGTCAATAATAAACCTCCACATAATTCTAATCAAGGTATGGTTAGAGTTTTCAAAGGAGCAGCACGAGACTTAGAACTTAAAAGCAAACATTGAATTTGTATGTTGTTGTTGACGGTACGAATGTATAAACAAGCTCCGTATTTCTTCTCACCAGCGTCACAGAAGCCATGTAACTGTATTCTCTTTGTATCGTTAATCGTCACATTCCTAGGAAATGAAACGTTATTTAGCGATTCTAATTGGTTACAAAAATTATTCCAATTATAATGAATAGATGAAAGTACTGATTCATCCCATGTGACTTTAGACATTGTAAGGATATATGTTGATGGATCCGGAATCTTGGACATACAACGTTCTTCCGGAATGTAGGATATACAACGTTATTCTGGAATGTTGGATATACAACATTCTTTTGGAATGTTGGATGTACAGCTTTATTTCGGAATGTTGTATATACAACGTTATTCCGGAATACCGAATATATAACATTCTTCCGGAATGTTGGATATACAACGTTATGCCGGAGTGTTGGATGTACAACGTTATTCCGGGATACGGGATATACAACGTTATTCCGAGATGCGTGATATTTAATGTTCTTCCGGAATATCGAATATGCAACGTTTTTCCAGAATTATGGATATACAACGTTTGCTATGAGAATTATAGTACAGTAAAACCTCGTTATAACACTCCAACATATAACGCTTTTCCACATTTAGCGCTCCATTCTTCCAGTCCCGTGGTCACTCCCATAAGAAGCCTGTATACATTTTCACGCATATAACGCTTCCCCGCTTTTAACGTTCTAATTTTGTGGTCCCAAAGTTAAATTTCTCCCGCTTATAACGATTTCATATTGTCCTGCCTGTAAGCAGAACAGTAAGTAATAAGCTTCACCCCGCTAAAGTGGGGGTGAAGAAGCGTTAATCGTGTTCGACGTTCATTTAAACAGTGACAACCTGATTCATTAAACGTTCAGTAAACGTTTACCTTCAGCCCTGTTCGTACGTCTCATTTATTTTCGATTCTCCGGTACATTTTTCTGATAAATGTAATATTGTAATACATAACTGTGACATTCCGCAAATATATATCGTTTTCTTCAGTAAGTAACAAAAATGTCAACATTACAAAAAAGAAAAGCGTTTTCCGTGTCAAAAAAATGTGAAATTTTAAGAAAATACGACCAAAACACAAGTCTTAATCAAAAAGAGTTCGCGGGATCATTGGGAATTTCTTCTTCTACATTGAGGACAATTGTGAATGGCCGTAAAGATATTGAAGAGTATGCTGTTTTGGGTTCTGGTAAAAGAAGAAAAGTCAAAGCAGGAAAGTATGACAACTTGGAGTACATTTTACTTGAATGGCTACATCAAGCTCGCGCAGTTCAAATTCCTGTGAATGGACCAATTGTTTAGGAAAAGGCATTAGAGATAGCTCGAGAGATTGGATTAGAAGATTTTACCGCATCTTCAGGGTGGCTTGATCGATTTCGTAAACGTCACGGTATCGTTTATCGACAAATCAGTGGTGAAGCGGAATCTGTTGATGAATCTGTGGTTGACAATTGGCATTCTCATACAGTGAAGGGACTTTTGAAGGGATGTGCACCGGGTGATATCTTTAACGCAGACGAATTTGGCCTTTTCTCTAATGTTATGTTTTAAAAATTTACGCTGCTTCCCGTGTGAATACTCATCACAGAGACGTGCCTGGATGACGAGCGATAGATTCCAAAAATTGCATGTGGATTGAGATCAAAAGCTTATCACGCAGAAACGCAAAATAATCCTGTTTGTGGATAACTGTTCCGCCCACCCGAAGGAAGTGCCCTTGAAAAACATCAGACTTGAGTTCTTGCCTCCAAATACGACAAGCAAGCTGGATCCTCTGGATCAAGGCGTAATCAAAGTTGTGAAACAAAAGTATCGGAAGTGCATAGTGCAGAAATTCTTGGTCTTCATGGATGATCCTGTGGCGAAGCCTAAGACCAATGTTTTGGATGCCATGCACTGGCTCATAGCATCTTGGGAGGACATAAAACCAGAAACAATCCAAATTGTTTCAGAAAGACTAGATTAGTAGCAGAGAATATCGAAATAAGCGAGGTAAGTATCTGATTTATATTCTTTTTTTTATTAATCTGTCTGAAGTTAGGCTTACCTCTTCATTCATGCCCAATTCCTTGCAGGAACCGTTTGAAGTAATGCTTGTCGATGGTGAGAGTCAGATTTTAAAGGAACGCTTGGGTATCACCTTTGATGAGTACGTAGGTCTAGATGACAATCTAATCACCACTGAACAACGGACCTTATCAGATAAAATCACTGACTCGATGCAGAGGAAAGATGAAGATGATAATGAAGAAGATGATGATGGCGATGACGAATCACATCCTCCCCCTCCATAGAGATCAGCTGCATTAGATGCACTCTTTACCTTTAAAGTATACTTTGCAAATTCTTCAAATGAGTCTTAGGAATTCTTTCGTAACATCCATAAACTAGAGAATAAAATCATGCAAACAAAAAGTAATAAACTGCGGCAAACCGTTTTCCATGATTTTTTCAGCTAGCTTGATTTTATTGGTATAATCAATTTTTATAAATTATTTTTTATTTATAACAGTGATAATTAACTTTAATTGATGATTATTAATAATGATGACGAATGTTAATTTTTATAAATATTTTTTTATTTATAATAGTGATGATTAATGTTGATTGATGATGATTATTAATAATGATGACAAATATTAATTTTTATAAATAATTTTTTATTTATAACAGTGATAATTAATGTTAATTGATGATGAAGTAAAATTTAGTGCTAGCGAAGTGGAAAATTTAGGCTACCTTTCACTTTAATATGAATTCCCAGTAATGCAATGCAACTTAACTGCTGGGGATGTTTCAGTAAATTAAAATTCATATATTCACATGTACTGTTAGAAAGAGCTACCCGCAAAGTATGGTGTTCCCTGGGGGGCATGTCTCAGATGTTTCTCTACTTTTGGTCATAAACAGTGTTTGGGGTACTAAATAACTGTATCAAGTATTGATTCGAAATTCTTTAAATTTTTTTAGATATTTGTATTAACAATTTCGTGCTTTTTTGGTTTTAAAATAACTCACTTGTTAATAAGGATACAATTACAGTTTTTATTCGTAATTTATTTATATTTTAGAAAACATGTTTTTGACGTGAAATGGTTTTGAAAAAAATCGCGAAAATACATTGATATATTTACAAGTTCGTCACCAATTTTTAGGAAGCCTTCTATTTTTGTTTCCGAAAAAATTCATTAAAGTAAGCAATCCGCGGCCGTTCGGTATGTTAAGATATTATAAGCACAAACACACTTTTCTTACGGATTTTCTGAAACTTGAAATATAAGTTCATAGGAGGGTTATCTGTACATTTATACAATTAGAAAAAAACTGACTGCCCCTCAGCTGAGATAATTGTTATCAAAGTTGGACGCTTTTACATGTAAGGCCTAGCCTATTCCCTAACCTACGAAAAAGTGACATATTTCACCCCAGCTCTTAAACTGCACTTACAATTTTTTTTAAATCTAACTTATGTTATAATTGCGACTCACGAAGATTTTTAAAAAATTTCAGAATTTTCGACCTACTTTTCAAAGGAGAGTCGTGAATAGCTAAAAAAAGACAGAGTTCCGATCGTTTCATCGCTAATGCCTTGGTGAGTGTGTGTGTGTCCGTACAAACTCTCGCTGTACTTAGAGAGTAGGACTAACTGTCTTATTTTTTTAATTTTTGGAACGAAGTTCCTTATGGCGCGTCTGGAGCGGGAGCTAACCTGAAAAAATCGTCACGAAAAAGCGTTAAATAAAAGCGTTACGGAAGTGAATATAGTAAGTGTACAACGAATGTCGCACAAAGAGAAAGCGATAACGCTAGCTATAGTTATACAACTGTATGAAGTGTATACCTAATCTCCCCCCTAACCCCTCTCTCTCGCCCCTCTCCCACCCTCAACTCTCTCGCGCTCTCTATCCCTCGCCCTCCTCACTCTCCTCCCCCTTCTCTCGTACAGCTCTCTTTCTCTCTCTCTCTCGCTCGTGCAGCAACCTTTCACATTCGTCGGCAATCGCTGCCTTTCTCCCCTTGTCAAGCAATCTACTATTATTGATTCAATATACACATCGCTGGATTTCCGGCCCCTGGATTTCGGGCCGGTTTCATGGTCGTTCACGCTTCACTGATTCTGTCTCCCCCCCCTGAGCATCCCTGGACGGGCAACATTGAAGGCCATCGCTCCAACAGTCAGGGCGACCAGAAGTTTTCTACATCACAACTCTCTGCGCATTTACTTTTATACGTTCAGAGACTATATTTGCGGTCCTGAATGTTGAAAGAAGACTGCTCGCTCGTAGCTTAAATCCGGATCAAACTGGATTTTAATAGCATTGAATTTAAGGCCGTATACCCCCAGCCCAGCCCGAAATCCAGCTATGAGTGTACTTGATTATGAAATGATAACCTATACCTAAATAGTTTTTTTAAATAAACGTAAATTATTTAATGAAGAATATACTTCTGTACTAACGAAAGGAAGTTCGTTCCTACCGGGTGTCCCACGACAGCAGAACAAATCACAACTACGTGCAACTACGTTTTGGGACGAATAATCTATAATTTATTATACATATATAATTATTTTTATTTTTACTTACATGTATATCCGTTTAGGATTTTTACATATCGAAAACCCCCTACTTTGGGCCACCGATTACCCCATTACCCAAATTCCCCAATTCTGCTTTGAACCTCCAGATAAGTGTCAGGCGGAATTAAATCCACGGGTCCCTATCTTTAATCCTAAAACCCCAGCGGCTGCATCCAACTTTATAAGAAGTACTCGCATTTGCCTGGAATTTCGGCCAGGGGAAAGGAAAACTGCAGAAAACCTGTCCAGAATACAGCCGGTTTATCCACAGTCGAGTTTGAATGTTGACATTCGACATTATCGACCCCTGCGATCGCCAAAGCAATGATATTCACGAAGTAGTACTGACGTTGGTCATAGGACTAACTTTTTGAAGAGGGTATGAACGCCCATAATACCTTAACTAGCACAGCCTGTAGAATTTTGTGCTACTTTTTTTAGTTTTAAAATAACTCAGTTGTTAAAAAAAATATAGAAAAATGTTGGATAGTTTTTAATCGTAATTTATTGAAATTTTAGAAAAATAAATAAAAATGGAAAAATATGAATATTTGCTATTGTTTATTTAAAAAATAAAATTAATTGTTTATTTTTAAACATTTTTAAAAAATCATGAGCATGCATTGATATGTTTTGAAGTTTATCACCAACTTGTAGATTGTCTTCTTTCATTTTTGAGAAAAATTCCTTGAAGCAAGCAATCCGCGGCCGCTCAGTACAGTATCTGCGTGGTTTCCTTCAACGAATTTTTTCTCAAAAACAAAAACAGAAGCCATCTTCAAAATTAGTGACGAACTTGTAAACATATCAATGTATATTCGTGATCATTTTCACAACCATATCGCGTCAAGAATATGTTCAAGAAATTAATTTTATTTTTTAAATAAACAATAGGAAATGTTAATATTATTCACTTTTTTTCTGAAATTTCAATAAATTACGAATAAAAACGGTCTATAAGATTTTTCTCCATACTTATTAACAACTGAGTTATTTTAAAACGAAAAAAAAAGTAGCACGAAATTGTTAATACAAATATCTTAAAAATTTTAACAATTTCGAACCAGTACTTGGTACAGTTATTTAGTACCCAAAACACTATTTATAATCAAAAGTAGAGAAAAATCTAAGACATGCACCCCTATGGTATTGCTCCTTTCGCACAATGGGGCAAAAAAGGTGTCTGTGATTTGCAACTTTTTTAAAAATGATAGTCTATGAAATTGTGCATTGTTTAACGGTCCGACCTTTCAGCAAAGTTTCTGAAAAAAATTTTTTTTTGTTTTTTCATGGCTGCCATTTTCTTGCAAATTTTCTGACCTGTCTACGAACGGTCAGAGTCGAGACAGAAATTCATTTAAAATATCGTCCGGCAGTGTTAACTGCGTAAAAATTTTTTTCGGATTGTTGTAAACAAATTAGTGAACAGAAGTTATCTCTTCTCGATTTGCGATAATGAAGTACTTTTGAACTATATTTATTGAAGGAGATGGAAGTGAAAGAATATTTATTTAAAATTAGAAGAAGTTAAACATAAATTATTAATTGTTTATAACAATTTGATAAATTTTTAATCAGGCCATTTTCCATTAGAAATATTTCGTTTTTTCTAGCAGAATCAAGTGCTAGTACCTTTCCAATGTTTCTCCGCTGTAATAATGTGCTATTCAACAATTTTTTGTTACTTAAACAAATTTAATAAACAAATGCATCATTCGACCATTTTTCAGTATATAAGTTTCGTTTCTTCATCAGAATCAACTATACATCTATCACTTATGGTCATTTACTATGGATATTATGCTTTTCAATAACAGTCATTTATTATTTAATTATATTTAGTAAACAAATGCATAATTCCGCCATTTTTCAGTAGGTAAGTTTCGCTTTTTCAGCAGAATCAACTATGAATCTCTCCCCAATAGTCTTCTGCTATGGATATTGTACTCTGAAACAATAATCATTTATTATTTAAATAAGTTTTATAAACAAATTCATCACTTGACCAGTTTTCAGAATGTGTGTTTGGTTCTTTTCAACAGAATAAACTGAAATTTGATTTTCAGTGGGTCTCTTTTTAGTTTTAACTGTTAGCTTTCTTCATTTCGTTGTTCAATTTTGAATTTAATCTTTTAGTAGTCGCGATTCTTTTGCCTTCTGATCTTCATTTGTTTTTCTCTGACTAACACTTGTCGTGATTCTCTTGTTTCGGATCTTCATTTGTTTTTTCTACCTGACAATTAGGACATTTGCCACTCTGATAGAACTTAGTGATGTGTTACCATCATTTGGTGTTTACCATTCCTAAGTGCTTCTTAATGTATTGTATTATTTTCTGCTGAATTCGTTATTTGTGATTCTCTTGTTTCCAATCTTAATTTGTTTCTTCTGCCCAGCGATTAGAACATTTGTCACTCTGGTAGAACTTAGTGACGTGTTACCATCATTTGGTGTTTACCATTCTTAAGTGCTTCTTAGTATATTGTATTATTTTTGCTGTATTCGTTGTTTGTGATTCTCATGTTTCCAATTTTCATTTGTTTCTTCTGCCTAGCAACTAGAACATTTGTCACTCTGATAGAACTTAGTGACGTGTTACCATCATTTGGTAGATACCATTCCTAAGTGCTTCTTAGTGTATTGTATTATTTTCTGCTGAACTCGTTGTTCATGATTCTTTTGTTTTTTGATCTTCATTTGTTTCTTCTGCCTAGCGATTAGAACATTTGTCACTCTGATAGAACTTAAAGACGTGTTACCATCATTTGGTATTCACCATTCCTAAGTGCTTCTTAGTGTATTCGTTGATCGTGATTCTTTTGTTCATTGGTCTTAGTAATTTAGCTAGTAATCCCAACGATTGTGTTTTGTTTTCCTCATTAAGTTTTACATGACTTTTGTATTGTAGTTCTTAATGTTTTTCTCTTTTTACTTTCTGCCGTTTTTCTGACATTTTGATTGCTATTGACTTAAATTATCATAATCGTTTGCATTGAGTCAACAGAAAACTATTCGATGTTTTGTTAGGTACAAGTTCTAAAACTGAAGAGGTGTTGAATTTTGGAAGGATTAGTTCGAGACAGAATTGTTAAGCATTTTTTACCAGCTTTCCGCAAAAGGTGGAGATCTTCTAGTTTTAATGAGAACGTTTTGTCCAGAAAAGCAAAAGCTGGTTGGAAGCTACATTTTCAGTTTCTCAAGCATCTACTTTACAACCCCGAAAAACAAAGAACTTTGAAGAATGTTCGAAAAACCCAGAATAAGAAGGGTTGAATCGTTGAAACAAATCGAGACAAAGCACAATGTTGATGTACTGCAAAGCATGCAAATTTTCGACCAAAATACTGCAAATGAAATATTAAGAAAAGGCGTTTCAAACATACCAAGTGGCATAATATCAGATCCACCAGACGTGTAAATAGCATCATCACAAGAAGAAAAATTGATACCGTTCTCTGATGACGAAGCGCTTGCCTTTTTACTGATTTAAAGTTAACCAAGAGGACATATGAACTCCTTAGGAAACTTTTTAAGGAGAAAAATGCTGACATCTTTCAACCGTACAAAGCGATCACAGATGCTAAAGAACAGTGCTTTCCAATCTATTCGGCAATAGAAGTCAGCGATGGAGGTGCTACTCTTAAACTTCAACAACTTCTCGATCACAACGCTGAAAGAGTATTGAAAATTAAAGATATCGAACCACCTGAGGAAACAAGAAGATTGAAAATGAAAGTGAAGTACGGTTACGACGGCACTTCTGGAATAGATACATACCACCATAAATCGGAAAGTTCAATAATTTATAAATTTACAACAGCAGATGAATTAACAACAGTGGCAAAATTCTTCTTCTCCAAACTTTTGTCTGCCTATTCTATTCCAATATGAACAGGAGACAAAAGACAAAATTTTAACTGAGATGGGAAATATTAAAAAGCAAATTAAGCGACTGAAGCCCGCAAAAATAATCTTGAATGGAATCACTTATTTTGTCGAATATGAGCTCAATTGCTCCATGATTTATGGAAAAGTGTGCAAAGTCATCACGCAAACGTATTCTTCATCTAATTACACTGTTTGTGGAGCAAAGCTTTCAAAAATGAACCACTTGAAAGTTGTTCAAACTAAGAAGGAAATTGTGGATGCATTTCATTGTGAATGCATTTCAGTGTGGATTGCAAACTTTGCATGCATGAATTCAATTCATGGAATGAATCCTCTGTATTTCTTACCGATTCTCAGCCACACAAAAAAAAATCTGGTACTTTTGACAAAATACATGCATTGCTATGTATTTTGAGACGCTAAATCCGAATCTGAGGTCAAAATAGCACCTTTCACGATTGGTTTTCGACATAACCTCA
>JBAGKK010505958.1:0-14365 GCA_037177015.1 Euceroptres primus | reverse complement strand
ACTATAATATGATCAGAGTCATGAGTGTGCGTGCTCAGCTCTCGGGATCGTCACCGACTGGCCCGCCGGCCGCCCTCCGACCAGGATCCTGCTGAGGTGGCGCTAAGGACGCACTCACACAACATCTTATATTATTATATACAATCAGGCTCTTTAAAAAAGGCTCGTAGCCAAAACGTAAGAATTAATAAACGAACTTTCAACAAGTTTCGTTTTTTGTTTACTTGAAGACCGTAAGACCTACAAAAATACTTCCTCACATATAGATGTATATTTTTTTCGGTGAAAAATAAATTGGGAGTTTGGACTTCGAAAAATTTCGGAACCATTCGGTCATTTTCTAAGTTGTTTATTTAACGCCATTATGGGCGTGTGATACGTTATGATGTAACGAATTACCGACGGGGTATAAATAATATTCGGCAATCCTATTTTTAAACAAACAAAGGTATCAAGTTGAAACTGAAGAGAATGATAGAAAATATGATAGGGCACATCTGTTAGGTGTAATTTTTTAAAAATTTTAGAAAAAAATTATTTAAAAAATTTTTTTTCAAAATTTTGAAATAATGACACATAACAGATGTGCCCATTTATATTTCCTACCATTCTATTAAGTTTCAACTTGATATCTTTGTCTGTTTGAAAATAGGATTGCCGAATATTTTTTATACCCCGTTGGTAATTCGTGACATCATAACGTATCACACCCCCTTAATGAGCAAGTTCAATTGAAACACTCTGTTTTCGGATATACCCGTGTAAAAATATTTCCTCTTGGTTTTGTCTTCAAGAAAGTCCATATTCACTCCAAGACATCGATGTCTGGTTCCGTCTCATAAGCGAGACTTGCTAGATATCAGATTTTTTACTTACGTTTATGATAATAGCTCTTAGTGGGGTGTATTCAGCAAGACGAAGAAACTTGTCTCAGGATGAGTCTTGTCTTCGTTAAAATATCAAAGTTCTTGGAAAGAAAATTTCATTATCCACCGATTTTGGCGCACCGAAAAACTGTATTTTATAAAATTTTACGGAAAATTTTATATATTTGTAATCGTGAAAATACGTAGATTGTGATTTTTTAACTATCAGGTTTGTAATTGCAAAACTGCAAAGAAAATTTTTTAAAATTTTAATCCTCTATACCTGGTCACTGTTTTATGACAGTCTTAGCCTCGACCAAGTCCCAGGCGAGGACCTTTTCCAGGAAATCTGCAATAAAGCAATGGCTAGATGAAGAGGATTGAAATTTATATATGAAAATTTTTGCAGTTTTGTAATTAGCAAATTGATAGTTGGAAATTTAGATCCTATGAATTTTCACGATTACAAGCATCTAAACTTTGTTTTAAAAAGTTCAAAATTAGAATAAGTATCAAGTATCTCGTAAATGGTAAGAGATAGCTAAAAACGAATATCATTTTTAGAATTTCCATCAAAGGGATATACTTTATATGTAATAAGAAAGAAATATTAGGAGTAAAATTCAAAAAGTAAAATTAACTTATCAGAAGAAACTTTTAAGTGTTGAAATTAGCAATATAGTTGATAGGATTCACAAACTAGATCATTTTTCTAATTATTTAAAATACAGACTAGATAAAAAAATTATTGATAATTTTGTTCCGTCCTGAAAAATTTTTGTATTCCTAAAAATTCAATATACGAAAGGGAAAACTTTTACTCTTCATATTGTATTTCAAACAAAGACGTTTTCATAAGGCTTTTATTGCCTTCAAAATTTCAACCATTACAATTTCATTATTTATTTTCATTTACGACAAGGCCGGCTTAGGCTTAAGATGATTGCGGAAACTTTTACCGATTTAATCCGTTTAGCTATAATTAGGTGTCTAATTTTTATGACCTTTTTATAGTGCTCTTCGAGTGACGAGGCAACCCTGGGTCATAGATATCAAGGATCGTGGGTTTTTCCCCGGGATTTTCCACTTCGATTTTTTTCCGACTGCGATCGGAAGTTAAGGGCCGCTTCCACGCGGGAACCGATAACGATGCATCCGGAAATCTCCGGAAGTAACCGAATGCGGCTTCGTGCCCAATTTACATGGTCCAGCGACTTTGGGTCAGTGCCATAGTATTTCAGATTTCCATCATCTCTCCTTAAGAGAACATCTCTCTCACAGCTGACCGATGCAGCTTGTCGCGTCAAGTCAGCAGCACCGTAATAAGAAAATGTAAAACTTTGTCGTAAATAATTCTCCATTCAAAGTTATGTGAATACAGTCCACTCGTCAATTTAACCTTTTATATTTTTCATTTTAAATGTGTGTTGATTTCTTTATTAATTCTAACACTTAGAATTGACATCCAACATTTTGGTCCTTCGGTTCGCGGATATTTTACATCTCGAGCACGCTTTCGATACAATTGCGTCAGTCGTAGAAGTGTTAAAGATTGCTTTTGTGGAATAACAATATTTATTAACTGTGTTATAGTGATTTCAAAACTATTATCGGTGCACTCAGTGACTACTAGTGATTTCAAAACTAGCAATCATGAATTTATTGACTGCGAGTGATTTTAAAACTAGTAGTTGTGAACTCAATAACATTTCCAGTGACTCTGTGACTAGTGACACGTATGCAAACATTTATAAATAGCAATTCCATAAAGCTTTATTTAAAGTGAATTAGTTATTTTAAAACTAACAACCTGGAGTGATTTCAAAACTTAAGGGCATTATGGTAAAAATATACACGAAAGAAAACCAGCACCGACAAGGAGGAGGCATCTAAGCACGCCAATAAATCCAACGCTCTCAACATCAAGGATCCGGAGTATAGAGTTCCAATTCTTGACCTGCGGTATCCAGAGAGAGAGAGAGAGAGAGAGAGAGAGAGAGAGAGAGAGAGAGAGAGAGGGAGAGACAGTTCCAATTTTCCACCATCAAGGACTCAGAACCAGGAAGTTCCAGCCTTCTACATTTCCGTTCCAGCAAAGTAAGCTCCAGCCTTCTACAATTCAGTTCCAGAAGAGGAGATTCTTGATACAATCAACTCTGTCGTCGAAGTAGTAAGTCGCATTGCTAGTAATGTATCACGATATTTCAATTTCCTTCTTTCCATATTCTTCGATCACATTATGTTACATGTGTTCAGTGTGAATAAAAATTAAGGTTAAATTTCTAATTTTATTAGGACTAAATCATCGCTCAAGGCTTTGGAAAAAGCAACGAGAAAGTATGAAACGTCATTTAACTAATTTTAAAGCTCTTTCAATTCAATTTTCTATTATCATCAAAAGGTTATTATTATTTCTTGATTTACACATGACATTAAAAAGACTCAATTAGCTCTGGAATATGTTGAGAAATTCAAAGTCAAATTAAATCTCTGCCCTACAAGACCGAAATAACTAAAAAATATCTTCTAAAGATGCCCGCGATATCTCCAAGTATTTTCATATAGTCGGCTTTCACTGAGTCACAAGATTTTATTTCATTTTAAGATTTCAATTCGATACAAAATAATTATTTCATTAACAGTGAAAATCAAATGAATTCACATCTGGAATAAAATACAGAATTTTCAAGTTCGAGTCAATATTTTTTATTCAATTTTTATCATCATTTTTAATTACATTATACCTAATTTCAAATTTCCAAACTGTCGATAACTACCTTTCACGGTACCGTCGAACAATCTTCTCAAAATCGTGCCTAATTTACTGAGAGGGGTATACAATCTCTCAGGCACCCAATTTCCAGACGCTTCTAATTAAAACTGCTTGGTGAAAAAGGCAACTTATTTCTACAATTTGTACATCTTATATATCATTTCAAAGATTGTCGTACGATTCCTTACCGAAAATGCAGGAACCGATATTAAAAAACAACTCGAACTCTTCGAATTTTTACATCGCTCGACAGCTTTCACGCTGAATCAATTCCACAAATTATTCAAGAACAACTCTAGTTCAAGTTCTTCACAATAAGGACAAGTACCTTCCTTGTTGCACTCTTTTTAATTTTTGCTCTCAGTGCCATTTTATTACTGAAGAATCTATATTAATTATAGATCCATACCTAAACGATTAAATTTTCAACTTAATGAAATAGACAATCGTTGAACTAAAATCTTCTTCTCGTTAGTTATTAACTTTTTGTCTGTCGACAAACAGTCATTATTTTAATTCCAACTAAAATCAAATAAATTTACTCTACGGAATAAAATCTCAAATAAATTATATTAATTTCCAAAATATCATTTTTTTGTTTCAAGGAAACTTTGAGTAAAATGCCTTTCAGAGCATTTAATCGAAAATTCTTCCAAACTTCTGACAATTTATATTAATTCATAACTGTTATTTCTAGTTTCAAGGAAATTTCAAGTGAGATGTCTTTCATATCATTTAATCGGAAATTTCCAAATTCAAAAGTTATAATTACAGCTGTTCTGGAATTTCATACACCAGTAGCTATAAATTTATTAATTGGCGAATTTTCTTACGAGCTTCCACGCTCAGATCAATCCGCCTGCTAGGACAAACTACCGTCCTGCAGGAAACCGATTGCTGTTGGACCATCACCTTGATCCACACAAAAAATTCCATTTTGATAATAATAAAAATAATTTCACGATGACTTAGATAACACCTTTTAGAAATTTTAATCATTCGAAAATAATTTGAGAAAATTCTGAATTTCAAATCACATTTTATTACGACCTTCTATGCTCAGGTCGATTCCATTTCAGTTCCATCATAATTTTCTTACAATTTTATAGAACCTTATGATTTTTCGATGTCTTTAAAAAAGAGCCTTTGAATTTAATTCGTATGGCCGATATTAGAGACCTATTAGAACTTAAACCAATTTCAATTTAAAGATCTTTATAATAATTTTGAATCTCGAAACAATCAAAAAGAGGTTCAAAATTCTCTGTCAAAGAAAAAGGTCATTTGGCAGTTCATACCACAAATATGCGAATTTTATTGTTTATATTTTATATTTCATTCCTTATTTCATTCGACATTTTGTTCTCAAAATAAACATTTTGTGAATTTTTGACGAACAAATTTGTCGTTGTGTGTCGTTGTGTTACCTATATTGTTATCTGAACTTGTTCTAGGTATTCATGTAAATCGTCGCAAATTCCATATTTGATGTTCGTTTAATTTTCAATTTAGTTCTTCTCTATAATATATTAATATCTTTATTGTTTGTATGTATAAAGTTTAATGCATGCATCGATCTTCTTAGCATTAGATAGGTAAAATGTCAACTTTTTCCTTTACATGACGTTTATTTCAAATTTCTTTCCAAAATATTGTATTCATTGAAAGTCTAAACATAGATACTGCAGTGTGAATTTTTAACATTATTTTATTTCACAAATGGCAATGTGAAAGGTAAAAAATCCGACGCCCTAGGCTTTACTACCGAATTTATGTAATTAATTTTTTTTTTTTTCATTGAACTTGGATAGTTCAAGGGGGTCGGCATGTTTAGTCCTGAACAATTTTTATATTTCTAAGAATTCAATACAAAAGGGAAAACTTTTACTCTTCATATTGTATTTCAAACAAGAACGTTTCCATAAGGCTTTTATTACCTACAAAATTTTAACCATTACAATTTCATTATTTATTTTCATTTACGACAAGACCGGCTTAGGCTTAAGATGATTGCGGAAACTTTTACCGATTTAATCCGTCTAGCTATAATTAGGTGTCTAATTCTTATGACCTTTTTATAGTACTCTTCGGGTGACGAGCCGACCCCGGGTCATAGATATCAAGGATCGTGGATTTTTCCCCGGGATTTTCCACTTCGTTTTTTTTCCGACTGCGATCGGAAGTTAAGGGCCGCTTCCACGCGGGAACCGATACAGATGAATCCGGAAATCTCCGGAAGTAACCGGAGATTTGAATGCGGCTTCGTGCCCAATTTACATGGCCCAGCGACTTTGGGTCAGTGCCATAGTATTTCAGATTTCCATCATGTTTCCTTAAGAGAACATCTCTCTCACAGCTGACCGATGCAGCTTGTTGCATCAAGTTAGCAACCCGTATTAAGAAAATGTAAAACTTTGTTTTTAATAGCCCTCCATTTCAAGTTGTAAATACAGTCCACTCGTCAATTAAAGCTTTTACATTTTTCATTTTAAATGGGTGTTGATTTCTTTATTAATTCCAACAATTAGAATTGACACCTAACAAATTCAATTACTAATTTCTTTCAGTCACAAGATTTAAGTTTACATAGACTAAAGTACGAACAGAGAGATGTTCACATTAGAAAATTTAACTTACTTAAAAATAGATTTTTGGAGAATGAAAATAAATACAGAGAATTAAGATTAAATAAGTGGTTTAAAAACTTATCTAATGTAACAGTTCCAAAGGAGATAGCTGAATCCTTGGCTTTGGGTAATAAGTTTGGTATTCTTTATGACTCAAACAAAATTCCATCTAATAATATCATTGAAAATATCGAAGAATGTATAAAAAATGTTAAAGAAGATGACAAAAAAGCAAATGTTAGAAAAGTAGTTACAGATTTAATCTCAAATCAGACAAAAATTAATAAAATTAATAACTCTAATAAAATTTCTGAAAAGGTTAAAAAATTCAAAAATGATCATAAAGATTTAATTATTGTTAAAGCAGATAAAGGAAACATTTCAGTAGCAGCTAAAAGGGATGATTACAATAAAACAGTTGAAAATCTTTTACAAAGTAATATATTATACAAAAAAGTTAACTCTAGCTTAGTTCTCACAATTGAAGATATATGCAACGATATTA
Source organism: Euceroptres primus (assembly GCA_037177015.1). NCBI lineage: Eukaryota > Metazoa > Arthropoda > Insecta > Hymenoptera > Figitidae > Euceroptres > Euceroptres primus. The sequence continues at coordinate 7,594 of JBAGKK010505958.1, read as the reverse complement.
TGCCAAGATGGAAAAATAAAAAGTATGTAAATGAGAATTTAGCTTATGGATTAAAAAATCACGGCAGTGTTGTAACCAAAGCACATTCCCTCCCAAAGGTTCTCAAACCTAACTTAAAATGGAGATTACTAGTGTCCTCCATTGGATCACCTACATATAACTTAGCCAAATTTGTATCAATAACTTTAAAACCTGTTTTTGGTACGACTCATTCCTTTGTTAAAGACAGTTGGGATTTTAGAGAAAAAATTAAGAATATAATTGTACCTAGTATCTATTCACTATTACCTTTAGATGTCATATAATAAATATAATTGTACCTAGTACCCATCCACTATTATCTTTAGATGTGACTTCTATGTCTGACAATATTCCGTTAGATTTACTTTCTGGTTGCATAGAAGAAAAATTACAAGTTTACAAAAATTTAACAAAAATATCAAGCTCTGAAATCTTAACAGCTGTTAGAACAGTTTTTAATAATATTGTTTTCTCTTTTAACCAAAAATTTTATAAACAATTATCAGTTTGTCCGATGGGATCTCTCTTATCTCCAATTGCTTCCAATCTTGTTCTAGAAGACTTAGAAAATAGAGCCTTATCTAAACAGAGTTTTAAACCACTGTTTTATAAAAGGTATGTTGATGACATTTTTACAATAGTTCTTTCTAATGAAATTCAAGAGTTAATCAGCACATTTAATATTATAGAAGAATCTTTACAATTTACTTTTGAATTAGAAAACAATAATACTTTAAATTACTTAGATACATCGATTATAAAAACAGAAAATGGAGCTTTAATTACCAGTTTGTATAATAAACCTTCATGGTCAGGTCAATATTTAAATTATAATTCAGACCATGAATTTAACCGAAAAATTGGATTAATTAAGTGACTTCAAATTTAAAAAAGAAAACTTTAATCAATTAAAAATTACACTACAGCAAAATAATTACCCACTATCTTTGATAGAAAGCGTAGTTAAAGAGAGAATACACGAAATTTACAGTAGTTCCAGTAAACATAATAAATGGTTAGATAATTACAAAAAAACTGATTTACGTTTTTTGTTACCATATGTACAAGGTTTATCAGAAAGATTGAAAACATAAATTGGAAACTTATATTAAAAATAAGAAAGATTCTGAAAAAATTGAGATTTATTAAACGTAATTTACTTAATCAAATGTAAGTGTTGTAATAAGATATATGTCGGTGAACCTGGTAGGAGGCTAAAAACAAGAATAGCTAAGCATAAAACAGATTGCAGAATTGGCAATTTAAACACAGGTTTGTCACAAAACTCGTGGAATTCCGATCATTTCTTTGATTTTAAATTCGAGAATATAAAGATTTTATCTAGAGAAAACAACAGGTAAAAAAGAAGAATTCTAGAATCAATTGTCATAAATAAATACAAGAATTCTTCTATTAATTTGAAAACAGAAACACTTAATATAAATCAATGTTATCATAGTATAATAAATTAAATTTTCAATTTTAAGCCTTGGCGCGCTATTTTCTCTGTGGTTGTATTTTTGAGCCCTCTATATGAGATATTTTGTACTATTTCTTTCAACATAACATACGAAATGTTTTTCTGTCTCTTTGCCTTTAAAAATGTAACATTTAATTTTTTGGGAATTGATTTTTTGAAAATTGTTATTGATATTATAAAATAATATAAAAGTAACTACAGAAATTAGTAGTTAGTTGTTATTTTCTATGATAGACGGTAACAGAAATCGTAAGCTTTATTCAGTTGTGAAAATTGCAAATCACTATATGAAAAAATCCGAAGAGCTCTGGATGCTCCCGAAGTTAGCCGAAGAGCTGATCGTACCACGTAGCCGAGTGATCCACCTTCAGCCAATCAGCAAAGACTTTCTGCTTCTATTTACCTCTATCTAATGCGTATTATTTCTCCTTCTAATAAAATTCATTTTGAAACTTTATAAATTCCTGTAGAAATTTTAGTATGAAAAGTATTACAAACTTTGGCCTTAGTAAAATGATTTATTGTACACTTTTCCCCACAAAAATAAAATTATTCGGTTTCGAGTTATTAATCAAAATAACGCAATCTCAATAACGGTGAAGCATTTCATTAGTTAGTATATAAGGAAGTTTCTGTGCATTCGCGGTGGTACTCGGAACAGATTAAATCTGTAAAATCTACAGATTTCTTCCTTTAAACTTACAGATATTTTGTATCCGTCTGAAAACGGTGGTTTCAACAGACTGAATCTGTAAGTTCTACAGATATTTTTCGTTACACATTTTTAATGCTTAAAATTTACAGGTTTTATCAGTGTGAATATTAACAGATGTTTTCTGTTACATCAACAGGCGACTCTTACAAAAATGTTTCTGTTAATCTAACAAGTTGGGAAGTTAGAATAACAAAATTAATTTATGCTTTTCCAAAATTCAAAAATTTAATAGTTTTTGAAAAAAATCAAAAACTTTCAGAAAAAAATTTTTGATAATTTTTTACAATATACAAGGTAATCTTTGCACATTTTTAAAAACTTTTTCTGAACCATTTTGACTCATTAAACCTGCCCAAATTAGTCTAAAACCTTTATAATATTGGATAAAACAATAATTTAGAGACAAATTCATGTAAGTTTATAACATTGGATAAAACAATAATTTAGACACAAATTAATATAAGTCAAGAATCGTTTAGGTCGAACAGTTTTCCCACTTCATAAAGCTCATCCTAGTACAAATATCTATAAAACTCAATAAAAATTATTACAATATTTAAAAGATTAATTCTATTGAGTTTCAGAAACTAGAGTTAAATATAGTTGAGAAACACTTATATAAAGTTGAAATTATTGTAATATTCAAGTTTTTTTTCGAAATCGATGACCAATATCGGAAAAAGATAAGAGATCTTTTTATAAAAATGATTTCCGAGAAAAATTTCAATCGATTGATAAGAAGAAATAAGAAAGGAATAAATATCTTTAAAAAATAATACTACCACGTCTTTCGTTCAATATTAATATTTCTCATTCTGCATGCTTGAAAACGTGGAGGTTCGTTGAAAACTAGACATCAAATTGATACATAAATGCAATACTATCTCATTTTATATCTTGGAGATCGCGATGAGAATATAAAAGGAAATAAACAATTCAACGTGCTCGATATTAAAGCCTGTGATATGGGAAGCACGGATTTACGACAGGTAGTTGGCATCAATCAAGAAGGTATTTTCACTGTTCCACAAAATCACACCTATCTTGTTCTGCTCATATCCCGTGTATAAGTAGAATAAGTACAAATAGGAATCCCCAGAAGGAATCGACAAGAACTAAAACGACCTCAATTGAAACCACTAATGTAATGTGACAGTAGGGTTATTTATTTTGTGCACGATGGTTTGAAATGTCGAGGGGATATTCTACTACTATTTAAAGAGACAGTGATTTGGCAAAAAAATTGACAATCGGTCAATATGCAATATTTACACGGAAAAAAGTAGTTAGTGTTAAATACTAAATAAACCAGTAACACTTACTGTGTACACAGTAGCGCGCCTTTCGGCAAATGAAATAGTTTAAATTACTATTTATAATAGGATTTACTATTTCACATTGTGAGAACTATGCTTTAAGTTAGCAGGAATATAAATTTCAAGTTGTAATATGGCAGCTTACTACTTCAAATTGTAAGATCTAAACTATTTCTTTGGACGAAAAGCCGCGGTACTGGTTGAGCCAGTAATTCTCACTTAGGTACTTTTTTCCATGTTGAACTCGCGTATCGCACTTAAAATTTTCCATGTTATTTACAGGGGTATTACTGAGAAAATCATTCATATTGATCCGCAACTTTGCGCAAGGAAGGGGCCCACTTCGTCGATCGCAATTTAAGAGATATTTGCGTTTTTGTAAATAAGTTTCAGAAATATATCGGTTTTGGGTTTCCGATGGGAAATCATACTTCAATCTATACTCTAACTCTTAAAATAATACTTATGACTTAAGGGTGACAAAAAGTGAGTATATTCTGTAATCAAAGGAAGACATTTTAAGAACATTCACTAGGACGAAGCGTAAAATACAAATCTCTGAAAATTAAAGACCTTGGGGTCCTATTCTTTTCCTATTTATCTAACAAGCAGAATACGTTAAAACTGATATGACAATTTAGAAAATGTTTAGTAAATCTTTCAAGATTTAGGGAAATCGGATCTTTCTATTAAATTTCGGAATAAAGCGTTCTGATCTTTGCTAAAGGCTATACTAAAAATTGTGAGTATTTCGAAAAAAATGCGAAGTTTTGAAATTAATAAAAAAAAATGGCAGAGAATTCGAAAGCTGTCGTCCAATTCCGACACAGTAGCCAACCAGTGATAGTCAATGGGAAATACACATCATTATAACACATATAAATGCAGTAAATAATAAATTTAAAAAAATAAATAACTTATCGCATCGCACGCAAGAGTAACGCTGAGAATAAGGATTGGAAACTTCCTTATATACTAACTAGTGAAATGCTTCACCGTTATTAAGATTGCGTTATTTTGCTTAATAACTCGAAACCAAATAATTCTATATTTGCGGGAAAAGTGTACAATAAATCATTTTACTAAGACCAAAGTTCTTTTCATACTAAAATTTCTACAGGAATTTTTTTTTCATTTCCAGAATGAATTTTATTAGAAGAAGAAAGAATACGCATTAGACAGAGGTAAATAGAAGTAGCAAGTCTTTGCTGATTGGCTGACGGCGGGTCACACGACTACGTGGAACGGTCGGCTCTTCGGCGAACTTCGGGAGCATCCGGAGCTATTCGGATTTTTTCATATAGAGATTTGCAATTTTCACAACTAAATCTTACTATTTCTGTTACCGTCTTTCATAGAAAATAAAAACTAAATACTAATTTCTGTAGTTACCTTTATATTATTTGATAATATCAACAACAATTTTTATTATGTTTCCTTTGATATATAAAATATAAATCTTTCTTATTAAATTTACCAATTCTTGTTCCCTCAAGATATTAAGTTTTCATATTTTCAGTTTTAACTTTCGTAGGTACGCTAACAATAATTTTATATATTTACTCAATTTCTCTAACTCGTAAAAGATTATACTAAATTGTAATATCAGTTCAACAAATTATGCAATAAAATTTCTTTCTGTGTACATTGGTGCTGTTGGCCCTAGACTTAAAAATAATAATAATAATAGAATAATAATAATAATCAGAATAATAATAATAATAATGATAATAAAAACAATTATAATAATAAGGATGCAAGTATACCATCCACTTGCCTTAAAAGGTGAACCTCCTGAAGCTTCAGAAGTCGAGGAGATTGTTAATGCTGCAGGCACAGACGTCGGGACCAATGGGAATGACATCGTTGTGAAAGTCCAAAAGGCAAAACTCGTCCACTTCTGGAATCACAACGACGAAATGGACATTCTACCGCGATCACCAGGAGGTCCATGAAAATCTCAAACGTCTAGAAGAGAACTTCGAGCGTGCTCTACTTGATTTTAGTGAGGTAGAACCTGCTTTAAAGCATTCGCTGCCAAAACTTCAGAACTTTAAGGCCTTAATTGCGTTATTAGGCCACCTCAACATCAAAGTGTTGCTGCTATACCTGCGTGAAGATCTATCCATTACGCAGGTACAAAGTTTTGTTTACAGTGCAGCGGTTGCAGTAGTTAGGACTTTAGGATTAAAAACAAGACCTCAAGGCATCAACAGCCCCACACGGAAGGGCAAGCATGTTCCGCCATAGAAGCGAAGAATAAAAAACGAGGTCAGCAAAGTAAGATGCAAACTGGGCAGGTTCATTCAAAATAGAAGAGACAACAGAGCCCAGAGGCTGACCGTCGCGTGGCAGACATCCTACGTTCACAAAACGTCAAATACGGAGCAACCGATTCGACATTGGATGAAGTGATTGACACCTTCCGGCAGAGACTAGCTGTCCTAACTGCGCGGCTGCGCCGATACAAAAAGTCTAATGCCAGAAAAGATCAGCATAAGGCTTTTAAGGGCCCTGGCCCGGAAAATGCATGGCAAAAATCCAAAAGATGATACCTTGTAGTTTTCCTAAGGGCGCTTGACTTCTGTGGCACAGCAAATCCGAGGGAAAAGCCGGAAAATCCTTCATGGAAAAAGATCCGTGGCCGGCATATGTACACACTAACACTACCACATAGGCACGTGTGGATTTTCCACAGCACGCTCAAACAGGCCTCTTGCACTTCAAAACCGCACTCCCGAAGCTTCACAATCAAACTTCACGCCCGAAAATACTTACGAAAACCGGCCGATCGCGATTATTCCTTCAAAAATAGTAAAAACGGAACTGAAAACTGACATGAGAATCAACTGACAGCAGAAAGAAAATTTCACCGCCAGCGCCATCTGGAACGAACTGAGATCTCCATGGCAACACAAACCAGGGCCGTGTGTATCAAATATTTACAATAGCAACATAATAACTCAGATAAAAACCGAAAATTGTAAAATTTTGAGAGAACATTATTTATAATAATTAAAAAATTAAATCAATAAAATATTTTAATATACATATAATATGCAAAAATAAATAAATTTCAAAAATTCGAAGTAACAAATAATAATAATTATTTTATTATTTTACAATCATTTAATTGCATAATTATAATAATTAATATAATTAATCATCAATATATTAATATATTACATACTTATATAATTCTAATATATATATATATATATATATATATATATAATTATAATTATATAATTACATTGGTAATCATATTATTTCAACCATTATAAGACAAAATCCAGAAAAAGACTTTCCTTCTGTCAGAGTGTTGCGGCTTCCGTCAAAAGAACGTTCTATGAACCAAAACGTCTTTTGATTTGATTTAATTTGATTTTGTTTATTTAAATCCAACGGTCCGTAGACCAATTGAAGGATTACATTAGAATATAGCTTGAATAATTATTACAAGAAAAAATTATAATTCACTTAGAAATAGAAATATATAGCAATCGATGGCTCGTGTCAAGTACTGAAGATCATTCACATAGAATTTTCGATGAATTCCTTGATAGCAAGGATTAGAGCACTCAAACACATATGATGTATGTCTAAACGTAAGTCACAATTTCCATTAAACGTACTATATATCGCAAACATTCTATTTATCGGAGTTTTCACAAATTGACTTTTTGACTCATGGGGACGAGCACAGTATTGAGGTACAACAAATGGAACTTGAGACATGAGATATGGACAATCTCTAACGTTTTTTATGATTTTACACAAAAAAATTACCATGCTAACAATTCTCCTATTCTCAAGTGTCCACTCATTGAATCTGCTGCACAACTGCTTATAATCCGAGTCCTGGGGTAAGAATACACCTTCTGTTTTCCAGTTTAGAAATTTCAAAAATTTTTTCTGACATTTATCAATTCCCTTTAGTTAAATATCTCACATCAGTGCGCCAAATTACCATTCCATATTCTACTTTAGATCTAACCAGAGAGTAGTATAATGTTTTGAGGGTAATTGGCCTATTGAACATCTTGCACCTTCTAAATAAAA
>JBAGKK010505947.1:0-14367 GCA_037177015.1 Euceroptres primus | reverse complement strand
TCATAGAAATGTATACATATCTCTAGCGACATCTATGAGTAAAACCGGCAAATTTCAACTAACACCCCTGGTAATTTGTTTTTATTTATATTCTTTAGATACTTCGATATTCATTTTCGTCGAGCATCGGATTATTTGAGTTATTTATTTAAGGATAAAAAATAATAATTAAAAAATTCTCACTTTTTTATCTTTGTTTATTTATGTAAAAAATAAAAAATAATAAAAATTGAAAAATCAGATACATAGACGCTCTTTTTTGCCTTCTGCTGATCATTTTTAAAAAAACAAAATTGAAAATCGGTTAAGAATTGTGGGCTATAGGTGATTTTGAATAATAAATTACTATTTCAGACTACTGTGCGACGTTCAGAGGTATGTTTACTTTGACAATTCTTACTCGCAAGTTTATAACACGATGTATCGCGTTCTTATACTTGTTTAGCGAGTGATGGTGTTTCTCGCAGACTGTCTCCTCCAAGTCAAATTAGCATGTGATATTTTGAGGTTGAGAATACCTTACCGTGAGCCTTAATATAAACTTCAATACTTGGTCACAATAAACTAAGTGGTGTACGCAATTCGCGTTTAAGCATAAGTTTTGCTGGTGTTTCACTAGTTGTCGAAAGTTTTGTTGTATGATAATAAAATAAAAATTTTTTTGCTGCCGATTATAAATTATTTCCGTCCTTAACTAATGCTTTTACACTTTTTTAAAATGTTTAAACAAAATTTTCCACAGCACCATATGTCGCTGGGTTGTTTGAGGGTGCATAATGCCATTTTTAGTTAAAAAATCTCTGAATTTTTTACTAGTGTATTGTGTACCTGAGTCGGTTACTAGGTGAGAAGGTAATCCCTGATTAATAAACAGTCCTTGAAAAACTTTAATTGTTACCTCTGATATGATTTTATTCTTAATCAATACTTTTGGCCATGTGATTCAAAAATGGATCTGCAAAAGTAGTTTTTCGAGCTTTCTCTTGATTCTCACAACAGGTTTTACATACGATTTCGCTACATTTTCAATATCCGCGTCGATCCTAGGCCACCACACAAATGACTTCGCTAAACTCTTCATTTTTACAGGTACTATTCCAAAATGACTTGCATGAAGTTCTTTTAATATTTATTTTTTAATTTAGAAGGCATTACCACTTTATAATCCCGCATTATGCAACCGTGTTCTAACGACCATTCATCCTTTCTATAAGCATAAGGTATCAATTCTTCATCAAATTCTTTATATTTTCTGGCCAACCATCTTCAATGCAGCGTTTAACATTTGGTAAGGTTTTAGCTTTAGTCGATTCTCTTGTTACGTGTTTTGTTCCGGACGGACCCACTTAATATCGTAATCAAAGGCTGTTATGGTAGATAATAAGCCTATCTTTGTAATCTACTGGCTGAAATTATAGGAATTCGATTCTTAGGGCCAAAAATTCTAGATGATGGTTTATTGTCTGCTCAAAGTGCAAATTTCATTGCATATACCTGTAAAAGCGCATGCAATTTAGTGACACCAAAAATAATAGTTGCTGCTTCACAATGAATTTGTGTGTAATTTTTTTGAGCTGGCGCTAGAGATTTAGACGCATATGCGAAAGGTCTTTCTTTATTACCTTTTTTATGACTCAATATAGCACCCATACCCTTTGGTGAGGCGTTACAGGCTACAATTGGGGGTAATGTTGGATTATATTTAATTAATACGTCAATAAAAGCCAGTTCTTTTGTGGCTAACTCAAACACATTTTTACATTCCTGAATCCAAATAAATTTGTTGTTCTTAACACAATCGTACACAGGTCAAAATTTCTCTGCAATATTTTTTATGTACCTACAACAAAATATGATTTTTCCTATGAAGGTTGCACGTTCCTTAGTATTTTCAGGTTCTCTCATTTCAAGAATAGTTGAAATTGCTGATATCGCAGCACTAGTGTCAATTTCCATTTTAATTTTTACATTTACAATAGATCATATGTGAATTGAGGATCTACTTTTATTTTTCCGGATACATAACTTGGTTTAAGTAAAAAAATTCTTCGGAATCATTAGTTTTACAATTTTTCTAATCAGCAGTTATACTATTCATTTTTCTATCACTTGTATCGCTATTTTCTAAAAAATATTCCGTGCTAGTGTTCTTATAAGATTTCTTGGAATTTCGAACTTTCTCATTACTTTGGGTCTTATTTCTACACACAGCTATCAAATGACCTTTAACATCACAGGCTAAACAAGAATTATTTTTGAATCTACGATCGGGTTTGGAATAATTTGGTTTACCACAACAATAACAATTTACTCGGTGATTATGATCTTTCCCTTGCCGTATTGATGAATTTGAATGACGGTATTGATTGCTGGTTCTACTCCTGCTCCGGAACTTTCCATCTTTGGACAATTTATGTACTTCCTTAGAATTAGCGACGTTTTCTGTATCTTTACGTAGACTACAAGCTTCTTGGAAAGCTATTTCCGAAGCCAAAGCTGCTTTCGTGGCTTTAACCAAAGTAGGGTTCTCAATCTTCAGAATTTCGATTTTCGTACCGTGATGACGTAAACCACTAACTAATTGATCTATGACTTGTTCGTCCGTATCAGTAAACTTCTTAGCCATGTCCTTTAGAGCTACTATAAATTCAGCCACCAATCCAGATTCTTTTTGCTCTCTTTGTCTAAATTGAGCTCGATAAACTAAGTGTGACGCCGTTGGCTTTAAATATGATTGAATTTTCGGAACTATTTCTTCGAACGACATAGTTACCGATTTGGTTGGTGCACATACTTTCCTTATTAGTGTGTATGGTTCAGCGTTAAATTGCATTCAGCGTTAAATTTTATTTGAACATCAGTTGCATCATAATATTGTTCCAATCTTTTCATAAACAATTTCCAGTCATCAGTTTTCAAGTTAAAGTCTAAGTTCGCAGACAACTCCATTTTAACTACTATTTTATTTGTTTCTTCAACTTTTATGACTTGCTTTCTGTCACTCGAATCGGAATCCTGAGAGTCTTTATTCTTAACACTTGTTAACGAAATAGGCTTCGTTCTTTGAGCCTTTCTCAAATTCTTAACCGTGTAAGATTCATCTACGATAAGTCCGAATTCTTTTAACTTTTCAACAAGAAACGTTCCTCGTTTTTTCGAAAACTATTGAAGATTTTTTTTTTTCTTTTGTATGAACGTACATTCAAAGGACTACGGCGGAAATGCCGAGTTGTTTCAGTATCGCTCGAACTGTCCTAGAGTCCTAACGTAAGTCAAAATGAGTGCTGTGTATGCCAAGCGTTTTAAAGCGGTCTTCTTGTGTATCCATCCGCAAGGTCCACATACACTTCCGCCAGAAAGTTTGGGTACATTGACATTTTTAAAAAATACAACTTCTTAACAATTATTAACTACATTTACTTAAAAGGTATTTAAATCTGCGTCGAATGACCTCTATTTGAATTGTTTTCGATCACTCTGTAAGAAAATATCTATAAAAAACAAAGTTTTTTGCCAATTTCTTAAATTACCAATATCTCTAATATCATTTTATAGTTTTCAAGTTTTTAGGGCTCATTTTAAAATAAAAATCCTGCACTTTGCATTGAAATCATCTACAGATTTGTTGGTACACTTTAATAGATTTGACAAAGGATTAAACGTGAGAAAAAATAATCTAAAAATTTTAAGGGACGGTTTCATGATTCAAAACTATTTTTAAAAATCAAAGCTTTAGTGATTTGATAACAATTTCTACACAGCCTGTAAAGCAGAAAATGTCATCACGACCTTGGACCGGGCTTCATAGTCTCCAGATTCCAATCCAATAGAAAACGTATAGAGTGTTTTGAAACGGAAGCTTGCAGGAAAACGTGTGTTCACCCTAAAGCATCTCTCGCGACATATCAGGGAGATATGGCGTTCATTGCCCACGGAATATGCCGAAAAACTTGGGGTTGCGGCTGCATCCGATTTTTTATTTAAAGTACTTGCATTTGCTTGGACTTTCGGCCAGGGGAGAGGAAAACTGCAGAAAACTTTTTCCTAGTACAACCGGTTTATTGATAGTCGAGTTTGAATGTAGACATTTTATATTATCAACTGTACACGCACACACCCTCGCTGTCGAACCTCCCGCTTGACATGCTTCCATCGCAGCGAAAACTCTCGGCTATGAGCGAATCACAGAGGGAGACACCCATCTGAGTACTAATCTTTGGTTGCTTAACCTCCGTGATCGCTGAGCTACCTGCAAAATATTCACCACGTGAGCCATGTCATCGGTAACAAATGTTTTGCGGGAGCACAAATTTGACGAGAGATATCGCCAAAAATCAATCAGAAGAATGAACTGTACAACACGATTACAATAATATAACGTATTAAATCCATTATGATATTTATATCAACAGAAATCTGGATTCTTTAGCTGTCATTGACCGCATTCTAGTCGTTATTATTTCAAAGAGAGACTTAGAAAAAACAATGTAAAGATCGCGGGTGAAAATGAGTAAAAGGTTTCTACATGTATAAGGCATAGGGAACGAAATAGTTTTAGTATAGTACTCCCTGTCCGGTTCCCTCGACATTCCTAGTTGGCAGCGAACCTCGACCGGGGTTACTGATCAAAAGGGCATAACCCTGAGTCCGCAGTTATTCTCTTCAATGCGTGATGCGCAGGCTCAGCAGTGCGAAGACAAAAAGCTGACAAGGTGTTTTCTGCTTCCAAATTCATTTTGGCACTAACAAGGGTAATCCAGCAGGTGTCGGTCCGATTTTGACTTAATAAAATTTTTCGCTGAAACTAAATCGAAAAATATTGGACACGTATTTCGACTTTTTCTTTAGTGGGCCTTGTTTCAAAGAAACGAATTTTTAAAAATCGCGTCGGGCGTGCGTTCCGAGTGTCTCTTGGTTCGGTCAGGATCTCAAAGCAACAACGACGCAGCAGCGCAGCGGTAAGTGTCCGGACTGGAAGTCTGGATGTCGCGGCTTCGATTCTTTTTTGCGACACTATTTTTATTTATTTTTTCATTATTCTTTGATAACACTTATGGAATTGTGATAAAATAAACAACTTTGGATTACAACTAATGATCTTTAAGGCACATTATATATTTTTCTTTTCCATTTGAAATGACCAATATACTTTAGAACAACCGTTGGAAAAAACTATGAAAATACCAGAATTCTCATTTGAAAAACAAAATAATAAGACCAATTAAATTAATTAGGCTAAGTTAAGCCGTTGTAAAAAACGTAGGAGAAACAAGAATTTTCATTTGGAAAAACCAAATGAAAAATTCCATTAAATTTTTCAATTTGCGTCACTACTCTTTAGTTCGTTTTGATAGCAAGTGAAAGCACGTACTGTCTACCTGAAACAAAAAAACGGCTTTTTTTCCTATATTTACTAGATCATGCCTCAACAGAACTAATTAAAAATTAATGGAAATTAAAGATGAGATGTTTACTTTAATAGAAACAAGAATTCATAGTATGGAAGTTTTGGAATTTGAAAGTTTGGAATAATTGAATATGTTTTAAGGCGCACACTGCTGCAAATTCGCACCAATTCGAACTTTAGGTGTTTTTCTTTTTAAGAAAAGATGCAACTGGCTCTCGATCTCTTGTTATCCGACGCAGTAGCGGACAGGCATATTTAACGTAGTGGGAAGAAAACCATGAATTCATTACCCTTTGAATTCTACAACACTGAAATTTTCGTTGGTGTGAATTCGCACCAGTGTGCCTTCTACGGGTTAAAAACCATTAATTGTTATACAAAGTTGTTTATTTCATCATAACCCAACAATTTTTATCAAATCATAATAAGAAAAGGAAAGAAATAAAAAAATTATCGCCAAAAAAAATCGAAACCGCGACATCGAGACTTCCAATCCGGCCACTTGCTGCTGCGCCGTTGTTGCTTGGACCCAGACCGAACCGAGGCGCTCGCAACGCGCGCCCGACGTGTCGAATATTTTTCGATGCCGTTCTCCATGAAGCCAAAATCGAACCGACACCTGCCGGGGTCTCCTTGTAAGCAAAGAAAAATACAAAGCCAAAAAATAGTTTGGTATCACTTTTTTGAATAAAATAAAATGTCTAACATTTAGTATCCATAAAAAAAATTTAGAATTCAGTTTGTTTAGATCTAGATAACTTTTTAAATCTCACGCTTCACCTTTATATTCAGGAATATGTATTATAGAAACTGATAATTGCATCTTTTGTCTCTGTCCAAACCAGAAGTTGACGCCGCGCCTCAAGTGAAAAAAGCTTCCCGATACATTTTTTCTGAACGGGGTTACTTTTTACAATCAAACTTTTTCTGCTCCTACTGATTAATTTAATAACTACAAAAAAATATGTTGGTGTTCTCTTTTAGCTTCGAAACTGGATTTGTAACCCCCGTCTAAACTCGAAAACAAAGTTTCGAATCAAGTGCAAAATATAGCTTCCGCCTCTATTTTCTCACAAGTGGATGACTTTTTGCAATCAAAGTTTTTCCCCTCCATTCAGCAACTAATAATCTAGAAATAGAATTCTCAGTTTTTAATTAAATTAAGAAATCGTTCTTTAATTCCCGTTCAAAGTAGTGGTGTGTGTTTCAACCAGTTAAACGGTTAACAAATGCTAAAGGGATCGTCCATAAACTACATAGCCTTTTTGTCTATAGTGTGGTAGACTCGTGTCTTCCTCAGTTGCTTGGCATAGAGGGAGATACGAAAGGCTACCTAGTTTATGGACGATCCCAAACGAGCAAGTAGTCAAAGCAATAAATGAAAAATTCAGTTAGTTCAGTTAATTATAAAACAAATAATCAGCCAAACGATTAATTGATAACCTAGGATACCGCGCTGACGTATATTTTGTTTTCATATGTCTTTTATATAATAAGAAAAACATATCTGACTTGTATATAAAACAAAATGCACTATGACAAAACCGCGCGGTATCCCAGGTTATCAATTTATCGTTTGGCTGATTGGTTTAACTGTTTTAGCTGAATTAACTGAATTTTTCATTGATTGTTTTATCTGTTTGGTTCATTTGGCATTTGTGAACCGTTTTTAAATTAAATTTTCTTCACTTTTATTCAGCACTAGAATATCGCGGGAGCTTATTTTTTGAAATTGAAAATTAAATTTATTAGAACGTTTTTTGCCTCTCCTGAAAATTCACCTAATGTGGTTTAGTCCCTTTTTCCGTACCACCCGTCAATTCATGACTGAAAATATTGAAAACGTCTGGTCGAGCTCTGCACATTTCTATAGATTTTCAACTAAAAGTTATAAAATACAACCAGAGCAGTGGTGAAATCTTCAAGTCGAGTTTGCAATTATTTTAAATATACTTCAAAACTTTAGAGTATTTTCGAGTTAACTCGAAATAAAACTCGACTTAAAATCTAAAATCCTCGATTTGATCAATCTTTGAGTTTTTGGCACATCTTTTCTCATTACCTTTATCATTGACATAAGGTTGAATAGCTTTAATGACATCTGGATGAATATTTTCTTTATCGTAATTATGTAATTGTGATAAAAATGCATCAGCCGAACCCATCATAGCCCTGCAAGCTTTCCAACTTTTATCCTTCGGAACCTTTCCTTTCGGCGAGAACAAGATTAACACAGCCTGGGCAACTTTTTCTACTGCGTCTGGCGGTGTACCGAAAGACTTCAGTTCAGTCAGGTTGTTCTAAAAGAAAATAATAACACTACTGTTTAATTAACCTTTTTCGCATCATTTTTATACATAAAATTCTTGGTTCTTATTAGAAATAATTTTCCTAATTTCGACAAATAAATCTAACGGCACTCTTCAGGGCGCGGTCACATTTAAGTTTATTCCTACTACTCCTAAGTTTATTCCTACACTACTACAAATAAATTTTTGTAATTACAGTAAACTCTCTCAAAGTACCCTCTTCATATGTAAACTGCCGTACTAGCGATTTACCTCTCCCTTACACTAGACGTGAATTCAATAAGCAACTTGAGAACCATATTAAACCATCCGCCAAAGCATTTCAGAGATTTTTCCTACCATGCCGGTGAGGCGCTACTCACAGTGGGGACGAAAACATGCCCGTGGACAAAATGCTTTTCAGACTACAATTTTTATCCGATTTGAATTTTTTTAAATGAAAGGTAATAGAATTGTACTTTAAACTTCCGTTTTTCAGAAACTGTCGTGAAAAAATAATTAATTTAATTCATTCAGATGATAATGATTTCTGTTCTTCTTAGAGAGAAATTTTTAATTATTGAGGTGATAAGTAGATCCCAAATGAATTGCAATTCAGATTGCAATTGACTGTGGTTAAGCTGCATAAATAATGAAATAAAGTGGATTGGTAATGTAGAATTTATTATTCTTTGGATGATTATTGGTACGATTTCTGTAAAATGGAACGATACAATTGGCTTCTTACTTACTACTAGTGTAGTCAACTAGGCAGAAATAGCAAATCCTCTAACTTCGAGTCGGAAAGGATACAGAGAACGGCTCTGTATTTCACGACTTCTGGTACACGAGGTTCTTGCTTCAATTTTATGATTAACATGGGGACCGAGATTGCAGGTACAATATTTCTGGAAACTTAAGCCTCGAGTCTATCCCGTAACCTGTATATGAAAAGGAAACCGACGTGCTATGCTAACGATACTCCTGACCGGTGACTGCAATGTATCTTCCGAATATGAAGGCTCTTAAGATGATCGATGCCCTCCTTATGTAGTGATCGTTTTAATGAATTTTTATTCTTCCTACGAATAGTTATAGAAAGAGGTCTTCCACCAGAAAGTTGACTAAGTGCAATTTGGAACCTAGTGGAATTTGATTATCATTAATAGTTTTTTTGGAGATGTTTCTATCAAGCAAGTACTCAAATTTTCCACACGAGAAGATAAATTGCATGTATGAGTTTCACCCTATGCTGTCATTGAAAAACAAAAGCTACAACGCTTTTCCACAACTGAAGTTTTTATATTACCTAGGGAAAAAACATGAACTTAAAAAAGAAGAAAAAATTTTGAGAATTAAAATCATATTTAATAAACTTGCTAGGAGCTAAATTATTTGAAACACCAGAAAGTGCCTGTCGCCTTTTATTTCCGTGTGGAAAATATACTATTTGAGGTTTTCTTGCGAGGTCATAAAGTCAACATAAGCATTTTGAATTATTCTGGAATCGAGTTCCTCGCATATGAAAGTTTGATAAATCTGGGAATTTTATTTCTTTTCTTATTCCACTCTTTGAATGCATTTAGTAACATGAAAAAAGTGAAGTTGCATTAGAATGATTTTTTTGAATTTTTGTTTAGAACAGATCTTATAAGTATTATATTCTTTCTATTTCAATCTAATAATAATGAAAATTGTTTAAATATACATCAGATTTTATAAAATATATGTTTTTATATTAATTCTTAAGAGTGCGTTATTACGCACTCTTTCAATCGAAACTGATACTTTAATTCTATAATCCAAAAAGTGGGTTTTCTACAGAACAGCTCGATGAAAGATTCTGATTCTGAAAATGTACAGTGCAAGGACTTTTGGGTTAAATTATGTCGAAGCTGTTTGGTCATTTAGTTCTCACCAAATTTTAAAAAATTAGCAAAAAAAGGTTTTCGATCGAACAAATGAAAATTATGTTATAAATAAATTTTATAAACAGTTGCGTCCTGAAGTAATTTATAAAGAGAATATGGCTGTTTCTGCACTATGCCCACCATTATCAGTAGAAACTGAACCTTAATTATCATCAGCATCATTTATCATCACATTATAATTAAAAACTGTTTAAATAAACCTAGTTAACAAATTCATTGTTTGTCTATTTTTCAACTTACGAATCTCGTTCTTTCAACATGATCACCTTAAGTAATGAATTTTAAAAATTTGATAGGTTGAATAATCGTATAAAATTATTAGTGATATTAACAGTCTTATAAGCAATTTTGTTTTTCTTAGGCTGTCATAAACTAAAAATTCTGTTTTTGTTCTTGGAAAAAACTTTTAGTTACTTAGTCATGACTTTCTGCTATCACATTCTATTTGTAAAAAAATTGTTAATTGTTTATAACTAATTTAATCAACTAATGCCCAGTGTGATCAATTTTGGCATATGAGCTTCAGTTTTTCAAAATGCTTCATGGTGAATGACTGTTTTAATTCTGCAAATAGACATGACACGCGCTAGAATCAAGAAACAGAGCTTTTGCTCCTGGGAATAACGGTTAATAACAATAATAATTATAAATAAATGTCCAAGTTACCTACCAATGTTTTAAAATTCATTACTTACAGGCGATTATGTTGAAAGTACGAGATTCGTATGTCGAAAAATAGACAAATATTGAATTTGTTAAATAGGTTTGTTTATTATGAATGATATATCGAAAATAAAATCAAATTTCCATCCGACCGACCGTGTCACAAATGAAATTTCTTTTGCCATACGCGTAGCTACGAAAAGAATAAAATTTATTAAATTTTATTTTGTTATCTTGGTTCTGTCCTGGTTCTAACCAGGATTAAAACCAAAACTTGTAGTAAAAGCCCACTCCGTTGACCAATATTTTGGCTATAAAGGATTTATTTTGTGAATATTAAATTAAACAAGCTAACCAAAACGAAAAGAAGTATATCGAGGCCGCAATGGCGCAATTGGTTAGCGTATCCGCACATGAAATGAGGAAGTATCCCAGTTCGAACCCGGGCCGAGGTAGATTTTTTCTCGTTTTCAAATTATACGAAAAAAATACGACAAAAATTAATATCTTGTTGAATATTAATAATATTTTTCATCAAACTAATATCTTGATTTGAAATTTTTAATTGTCTAAAATTTAAAATATAAAAATGCCTCTCAGACTAATTAGATGCCGTCAGTAAAGTTCTAAGAGTGAAGGAAAAACGAGAAGAATTCTATCGAGACCACTGTGACCACTTTCTTCAAAGGCTCAGCAAGGTCCTCCGACAAGAACGTTTGAAGGAAAAAGCCGCCACAAAAGGCCTCCCCAAAAATGTCAAGTGGTTTCTCTCTTCATACCGAAATTCTGAAAATGCCCCTCAACCATCTGGTAGTGAAAGAGACAACCTACCTCGAACTGGGGCTTGTCACACATGCGTGTCAAAACGAAACAACAAAACTACGGTGACACGTTCCTCGTGTAATAAATTTGTATGTAAGAAACATTGTATCACCTCAACCAAGTGCCACTCATGCCAAAATACTGAAGACTCTGATGCCAATATAGAAACTTCTGATGAGGAAGTATAGAATTTGAGATCTATTTCCCCTGCCTAAAAAGGTCATTGAGTTTGTCACAAAACTTGTTTTTTCTACCTAGATTTTTTTATGAGCTAATTAGCTAATTATTATTACTTAAGATGTTTTGAAGTCTGAGTTTTCTTCTTATTTGCAGTTCCTAGACGTTGGTGATGTCTGAATTTAATTTGTGTTAAGACCTAATGCACATAAAGTTTTATTTCTAATCAAAAGCTACGCAGTAGGCACCTAAGTGTTGGTGATGACTGATTTTTTTCAAATGACTTACAGTTCCTGAATTTATTGAGTTACCTAATGTATAAGTTTATTGTATTTTATTGAATTACGTATGCTGAAGTTTTATTGCGTTTTCTAATTACAAACTTTTTATAAAATTTGCATGTTTTATATTATTCATAACCTGACCAAGACTTTAGCTGACCATTTTTTGGGAAAATAACTTATCTACTTAACAAAAAAAATGTTTCCGCAATTTCTATAGAAGCTATTTTTAATGCTAAATTAGGTGGTATATTCATTTTTGAGCAAAACTACAAATAAACATTCCTACTATGGAACAAGTTGTCGATTCTGTGTGGGCAGCACTACATACCGCCCGCCGGCGATCTACTTCGCCTAGTACGCGCCAGTGCTTGAGGATTAATGGAGAAATTCGAAAGAAATTAATATTTCTTTGTAAACTTTACAAGACACCAGGCAGCATCATTTGTTATTAAAATTTGACTCAATCTCAATTTTTATTTCGTCTCCTTTTTTGTTCTCTGTCTTAAGAACGAACTAGTTCGGTAGCGAATAATATTAATTTAGCTGCAGCTTAATTTTATAGTCATCATTATTTTTATAGTCAGAACAAAGTTTCTATTTTTAATTTGTTTTCCTATTTCTTTTAAACTCGATTTTCAATGTGACATAGGCGGAGGAGAGACTCCTTGCGTATATGTTGAAAAAGCTGAAGGAAGCCGCGGATTGCTAAGGGATCTCGGATTTCGACTTCCGACGTCACGATCAGCTTTTTACACTCGCATGAGCGACGGACTCGGCCAAAGCCAACGCCGGAACCACTCGGGACACCTCGCCGGCCCCGAGCGATATACTTGACATTCCTCTCGACTTCTCACCTATAAGCTCCCCAGGGAAGAAAACCCTGACCTCAAATACACGGGTCACGAGCTCACTTCCGATTCCGCGTTCGCTTCTCGACCACGATATCGCCAGGTTCGCGAGGTCAGGCGCTACCACGCCGAATACGACTTCGTTATCTCACGTTTTTTGCGAGCTTTAAAATGGAGCAGGTCCTGTAGAAAACTCAGAGTGCGAAAAAAAACCCTTTTGGAATATAGTCCTTTCATAAGGTTTTCGCCCTTTTTTAAAATATCTATATCTTAATTTTTCCATTAATTAAACATCAAGAAAAAAATGTTCATAATAATATGATATTCATAGATAAAGTTTTTTATGTTTATGTTTAATATTTATTATAAAATTATAATTTACATTAAGTATAGGTATACCTTATTTAATGTATCTAGAGCAACTTCAGCCTGACGCACTGCAGGTTCCGCTCTAGCTAAATCTTCATCGCAGCGTTTTTGTCTCTCTGATACCCTTTCCTTTATCTCTGCTACTTTAGCTTCTTCATTCGAAACTATAATTCGTAATATGTTATTACAATTTTTTTAACTCTTTCGCAACAATTAAAAAATCTCTTACGAAAGTTACGAAAGGTTCACGTATAGAGAATTATTCTATTCGCAACTTTGATATAATTGAGGCACTGAGAATGACAACTAGATTAAGTTCACTTTTTTCTAAAACCGTTTTTTTGCAGTTCCAAATACTTTAGGTTAAGATCTATCAATAAATGTTTGAAATGCGTAAAAAAATTCTTTCATTTTGCCAAAAAACCTGGTTAAAGTTGAGGTGTTTGCGAAGAAATGAGTATGACAACTGGGTAAAGCCAACTTCGATTTTCCTCTCGTCTACTTTGAAGCGAAAAGCAGGATTAAACTTTTGTCAACTGGGATAATGCTAGGATAGAATTCTCATTTTTCTTCTTTGTGCATTAACAAAAGTCAGATAAAACACCAGAAATTTGTTGAACGATTAAAATATCTTCAAAACTATATTTTGAGCACACCTGGAAAGTTCTGTTGGGAAAGAAACATTTTCCTATATGTTTTAAATGTTTGAAAGTTGTACTAAAATGTATTCAGAATCCGGGATGACTTTAGGAGACCCATTGTTTGTTGATAATAAAACGCGGTTTCCTGACTCATGTCGGGAAACTTGGCCAAGAATTTGTCATTCTAATTTTAAAGGTGTCCCAAGCTCTCTTTCCAGGACTTACAGTCTATAAGCCCTGAGACTTCTTTCGGCCGGAGTCAGACGAGAATTTCTGAGAGAAAAAGTGCCTACTGCCCTGAAAAAGAAACCAGCGTTGTGAATTTGCAATATTAATTTTTTTCAACTTTCTCGAATTTCCATCAAATAAACTTAAAATTCTGCAAAATAACTATGTAGACTGGATCAAAGTGGCATATTCCGCATCTCGTAAGGTAATTATAAATTATTGTTTACCCAATAGAAGCCGAGAAAACTCAGAAAAATATAAAAAAACTTTGATTGCAGAAAACAGAATTTTTAGACAACAGAAAAAGTGTCTGGTTAACTACAGGTTAACTATAGGTATAGGGTTAACCTAAAACTCCAACATCGTTCTCCCCTCGTTCTCCGTCCAGCTCAGCATTCTTGGGGAGTGGCGTCGGCCAAAGAGGGAACCTATAAGTTTTAAAAATGAAAAAATAACAGTAGAAAGAGGATTCAATTATCATACACATTCAGAGACAAGCCATTTTCTATATAAAAATAATATGAGCGCTTCATTCAGAAGAGTTGTAAAGAGATCGGATAGCAGATATTTGCGGTCAAGCCGCTCAATGATAATTACAGTGCGTTATATTATGGCAAGAATATAAAATGATTTGTGATGTGCGCCGAAGAAAGGGGGCTTACTCTGAAAAGTGAGATTTTTCAGGGCGAGCGGTCGAAGTCGACCCGAT